>JAQQZZ010139788.1:0-12978 GCA_030265115.1 Mopalia vespertina | reverse complement strand
ACCCCCCCCCCCCCCCCCCCCAACACACACACAAATACAACTAGTAAACAGTTAATTACACAGAACCTGCAATTTATGCAAAAGTATATGCAGATTTGTTGTAACCCCCACCACACCACACATGCCCTGTCCCACCCTCCACACACATGCACAAACTATCAATAAATTAAAAAAATTATATTATTGTTGTATAGCTGAAGAAAAGACCCCTTTGACGGTGCAAGAAGATGTAATGGAGGGGGCCAGTCACACCACTGTAGACTATCCCTCTCATTCCATGCAGATACCATGTGAACTGAAAAAGAGAGGTGTGGATTATTATCTGTGTTACTTTGTTTTAAAATTTATTATAAAGAAATGTATTGAAAATGACATGTCGTTTCACATGGTCAACCATTGTAAGTTGACAATAGTGACATGTTTTATTGTTTCATGAAAAAAGAGTTATCTCCCATTTTAAGGTTACATGAAATGATCTTCAAAATAGTTTTGCAAATTTAGTATGAAACTTAGTGTTTAATTTTAATATGAATGGAAAAGCTGTATGAATATGAATATCTGGAATTTATTAAAATTAATTCATCAAAAACAAAACAGCATCAGGTGTCTAAAAACTTTTTCTGGTTTATCAGGGGTTTATATTTTTATTTTTATCTTTTATTTATTTTTTATCTAAAATAGCAATTTTTGATCATTTGTATCTCATGCAATCTGTTTTTTTTATTATAAATATTTTCAGTTAAGAAGAGTGGGTTTGAGGAGAAGTATCTGCAAATGGAGGCGCAGAAGCTGGATGTTCACAAGGGAATTCTAGAACAGCTGAAAAAATTAGTTGAGATCCAGCAGATGCGCCTAACATTAGAGACTGGAGCAATACCAGTAGAAGTTGGAATGGGATTTTCTTTGTTGTAATTTTTTTAACCTGCCATAATTTGTTAATTCGTTTCGTATTATTGTTATTTTGTTTCATACTATTGTCCAGGGCTTGAGAACAAATTCACTGACTTATTTAAAACTTGTTTTTTTTGGGTTTTTTTTACATTTATACATATTTATTGGCTTAAACATTTTTATTTAAACCAGATTTGGGTGTAAGCAGTTTTATTAATTTTTAGAAATACATGTGCAATGTATAACATTTTTCGGTATTGTATTGATTTAATAAATGTTCATTGTAAATTGAAATGAATTAAAACTTTTGGCTGGATCCTTTAATTTCTTAATTCTTAATTCTTCTTAATTAAGCAGTGCAATTTCTTCTTGAATTAAATTTTCAATTCAACCACAGTCTGTCTAAATGAGGTATGATGTGTATATTAATTATGCTTATTAGGTGATAGTGTTTTACAGGATATAGTGTCCAATTTACCGTTAAGCACTGTATGTCCAAATTGCATAGCCCGATTGTCTTTAAATTTTAGGCAAATGTCACACAACATGGGAGGAGAGGGATATTATCTGTTCAGCTTATTACATGCATATTAATTATTTAAAACGCTTTTCAAGTAAATTTGCATTAAACACCATATTGAAAAGCCAGATTATTCTGAAATTCTGTGTAAATATCACTTACTTATTACTCTAATGAGCTTAATGCAGACATTAAATTATTTTGCATTTTTACTTTGAAGTCAAAGGGAATGCATTCCCTTTATTGGCGGAATAGGTGAGCTCTTTGGCAGCCATGCTGCCAAGTATTTCTCTGACCTGATGTCTTGGAGGAAATGATTGCCTGGCTCAGCTAGCTTTTTGTGTTCTCTGTACCCCCTTGTTTTATGCATATCCTCATTTCCTTTTTATTTTTTAACATAAAAAAATATTTATATTTTATTTATATTTATAAATTATAAAAAAATTATATTTATAAATATTTATAATATTTTTTATTCTGGAGTTCATATATTTAAGGCATTCGCTTTTAATCAAACTTAGTTACCACAGAAGCTGTGTGTGTGTGGATTTTTTGTTATGTCTTTACCAGTTAGTTAAATCTTGTTTGTATAAGCCTTGTTTGAGTAGCTTTGCCATCACCATGGATTTCTTCTGTGTTTATGATGGCAAATTCCTCCTCTTCCTCCTCCTCAAAGTCATCAGGCAATGGTAGATTCAGGTCTATACAAATATTATGTAGTTGACAGATGGCCAATACAACCTGGCAGCACTTAGCGGGGTCAAACTGCAGACATCCTCCAGATTTGTGTAAACATCTGTGTTGAGAAATGTTATACTAAGTTGAATTGTGTTTTTTAAGTTGATAAATCTAATAAGATATGTAGTATGAATAATATTACAAAGTGATCCAAAAATAGACTAATCAATATGAATTGAGGATATGTGAATATACATGGCTTGCTAATGAGTTAATATAATAGAGGTTAATGACATACTAGTAGGTCTACTTTTAACCTCAAATCTCATTTTAATATATTCACTCGCTTTATTTCACATATTTGTCATACCATATTTATGTTAATCACCTACTTAGTTTGAATCATGTGAATTCAAACTCACCTAAACCTCGACTTCATGACACCAAAAGCCCTCTCCACAGCACACCTTGTGACTTTATGTGACCTGTTATAGGCTATTTCTGCCCTGGTTGTTGGGTTCATCAGAGGTGTCATTAGCCAAGGCCTCAGAGCATACCCCGAATCCCCCAACAACCATCCGTCTGATCCTGTTGTCTCTAACATTTGAGCTATGGCACAGTTGTTCCAAACAAAACTGTCATGGACGGACCCTGGCCATCTGCTGACAACATTAATGAACCTGATAAATAAAAGTCAAATAGTCTAGAGGATTTTAAATTTTTCATTTTTTTATTGAATTGATCAGTCTTTTTCTTGATCATCTAATTGGTGGTTGATTGATTTTCTGGCTGGTAGTTTGATAGATTGGTTTATTGACTGATTAATTGATTGATTGATTGCTGGATTTGTTGATTGATTGATTGGTTATTTGTTTGATTGGCCGGTAGTTTAATAGATTGGTTTATTGATTGATTGATTAATTGATTGATTGATTGCTGGATTTGTGGGTTGATTGATTGGTTATTTGTTTGATTGGCTGGTAGTTTGATAGATTGGTTTATTGATTGATTAATTGATTGTTGGATTTGTGGGTTGATTGATTGGTTTATTGATTGATTGGTGGGTTAATTGGTTAGGTTTGATTGATTGGTGGGTGTTTTGATTGATTGCATGGTTGATTGATTGATTGAAAAATCAGTTGTTCCATTGACTGAATGGCAAACTCATGCTGACAGTCATTTGTCTAATTTATATTTTAGTTGTGGACTGAAACATTGACCGGTTGGATGATTACATGCTGAAAAGGGTGATTAGAAAATCATTAGTCAAGAGCGCTCTGGCTAAGGGCGGTTTATTTGAAAAATAGAAATGCTGTTTATAATTGGCACTGGAGGAAGATGAACTTATCAACAGTATAAAAACACCTCTCATTTTCGTATTGTGCTAGTATCAATCATTTTTGGAATATACCGCTCTCATATAAATGAAATACCCTTAATAACGGTATAAAACACCAATCAATCAATTATATAGCTTTGTTAAAAGGGAAGGGAGGTAATTTTTAAATATAATGGTAACAATATAATCCCATTTGCCTCCCTTGACGACTTAACTCTTTTGTCATAAATAAGTGGAGGTTAAAACCGTAACCGTACCGAAGCTTGTGGTCAACAATAGCCTGTACATTGATAGCATGGAACCCTTTTCTGCATACATATGCAGGTTCATCAGTGGAAGGAGCTCTGATCGGTATTAGGCTGCCATCAACAGCTCCTATTACATTTGGAAACTTTGCTATTTTATAAAATCCGGCTTTCGAATCCAATACAGAACGGGGGTCTGTCGGAAATGTGATGTTTCCCAGCTTGGACTGGACGATTGCCGCTGTCACAGAAGTGATGCAAACTGAAGCACTCGTTTTGCTGATCCCATGGATATCGGCTGTTTCTGACAAAAAACTGCCTTTTGCAAATAACCTCAGTGCAGCCAAGACTTGGATCACTACCGGCAATGAACACGAGCGTTGTGTCGGGTGTACGAGGTAAGTATCAAGATTTTCAACAATTGTCATGATCGCTGTGCGCGGTAGTCTGTATCTTTCGACTAGTTCTTTGTCGGTCAAGTTTTCAACAGGGTTAGTTCTATCTCTAAAAAATCTTTCTTTTCTCAGTGCTCTACGAGCGTCATGTAAGACAATAGCCGCCATCTTTACGCCAAAGACGAGAACTTACGCCTGCTCTGCCTTGGCGTAGATTTACGACCGAAATTTGCGCATTGTCGCAGCTGCGCCTGCTTTGTAGAACGGGCGTAAATATTTGCGTCACTGACACAAGCAATTTGCGCCAAGTCGCAGACTTACGCCCTTTCGTAGAACGGGCCCCAGGTGTCTGTAGTTGAGACACAAAGTTACAGAACAATCCTTGCTCCTCGTCACAACGGAACCGTCTGTTACAAGTTTCACCCAATTGGCCGGAACAAACATCACAACAACCACACCCATCTTGAATGACTTTTACTCCTGTTGCACAGTTGAGGATGTGTACGTCACAATAACACGGGCACACACATGCTCCGTCAGCCTAGAACAAGGAAAGCATTTATCTTAATTAGAAAAACGAAGGAATTAGAAAATAACAATATCGAAAAATGCCAGATAACTTTCTGAAGTTAAACATGGGACGCAAGGAATGCAGCAAGGAGATTCGAAGATTCTGGTTTACATAATATCCACTTCAAGTCATGAAATCGCCTTCTGTTGAAGGCTGTTGGAAATATCATCAATTTGTACCACATTCAGACAGTTGGCTACAGTCTCACTCCTAAACGGAAATTAAATTTACAACAACAAGAAATGTTATTTATCGCAGACTCTGTCTTAAAATCCATGTTAAAACAACTGTTTTTGTAAATGCAGGGGTCGATTGGCATATAGAAACGTTTGGGACATGTCAAAATGGTTATATTTTGTACAGAGATATCTATTATTACGACAGTTATTTTCCTGCATTTAAGGCCTTAGTGTTGTCAAACTATTTGAAACACCGAGCAGAGTAAAACAGTTTATCTTCATATTTATAAAATTTCACTTGATCTGGCTGTAAGTGTTCTTTTTGTTAAGAGATATCTGTCATGATGACAGATACTTCCCTGCATTTACGGCCTTACTGTTATCACTGTTTGAATATAAGAAAACTTGCGATTTTAGACACTTTTGTGGTAATAGTAAAAAGTATGACTGCACATTGAACTGAATAAAAGAATTTACTCCATCGCTTCACAGTGATTGAAACAGATTTTAAATACTGAGCTGAGTAAAACCGTTAATCTTGATATTAATCAAAATATATAGATAGTATATTGATATTGATATTTAATAAAGTCGACAATGGCTCTAGAGTAATATATCTCGATGAAGATGGGTGAATTTTTGTTTCCCGTGTGTTGAATCAATCTGACAACACACCCATGATAACTGGTAGTTGTTTAACACAGACGATCAGATTCAATATTTTTACTTTCACTTTCGAGGCTACATGGATAACGAGTACAATACTGAAATCCACAACACATTATAATTGTCATCATCAATTGAATATCATCCTAACATCCTTCTCTTGTACATTGGTTTCCATTTCGTTTATTTCTTTTCGTGTACTTGTCTTTGCACATAGGGAGTTTGGTAAAAAAATAATCAATCATAAGTTATTAGAATGTATAACAGGCGAGTCTGATAAACTGACTATAGGCATGCACATTGGCTATGATAATGATGCTCCGTAGAAATCTATCGACTCCATAATGTCTGGAGTAATCAGGTTCCTGTGATTATATGGTAGTGGATTATGACCATTAATCTTAGGTTGGCCGATATCGTCTGTCATGTGCATTGCGAAAGAAATAAATGAGAGAACGGTCAGCTATGGGCTTCCATACCTTTCTTTAAAACTTAATATATTCATTAAACATCGCCGTATAACACAATAAACTAAAGTATTGTAATTGACATCTTGACATCTGTCGCCAATTTTATGGCATTTGTCAAATACACGTATTGTTCTGTATAAATTAAGGATACCATCGATAAATCTGCAAAGAGTCGGTTCATTCATGTCACTTATACACTTTCTATTAACGACTGTAGCAGTTTGAGGTTTTCTGTGTTGACATGCGTATTGTATTTCGGAGTATTTTATGTGGTTGATTTAGCTTTCTTTGCGCAACCATACGGGCTTTAAACGATACGAATACTAGATTTCTACTTTGTTACAATTTTCTCTCAGAGAAACCGATCAAACACAAATAAATTCATGCAAACGAAAAAACATATACGATTTGATCATAATGAAGAATTTTAAACACCCCAGGCTAGTGTTCCGTTAAGATATTTTATAAATTCCAGAAGGGTTCTATGGATAAGTTGACGTACAATGGAGATTCCGTTCACCTAGTTACCAAAATTGATGAACGAGCCTAGACTCAAAGTGACCGGCTAACCTTCAACAGATTCAAAGAAACCTTGTTGGAACTATGTCAAACTTGAAGCGTCTACAGTGGCTTCAAAATTCATATTGATCTAGATTTACCGATTAGGTTGATTCATTTCACAAACGATATGACCTGGATATCAGGATAATGACATAGCTAGTAGTGGTATCCGGGTCTCACATACAGTTACTGAGGTCGTCCAACGATGACCGTCTGCAGAAGGCCAGACGACTAAATGGTCAAGGTGGCCGACCTTTACTGTTGGTGATTTAGTTTGTTGGTTTGATTGGGATATAACGTTTTTACGCGTTTCACTTATATGACGACCGATTGTCCATTTCGTTCTGTTATTTGTTACAATACGGTGGAAAACCTGGAGAAAACCCACCTAAAAACCACCCAAGTGATTGCCGATGCAACATCGTGGGACTCACTAATATACATGATGGTCGACATGCGGACTCGAACGCGTGGACTGTACATTGAAGTAGGATTAGTAGGCAGATACTCTTACCACTAAGACACGGCGCGGGTCATGTTGGTGATTTGGTGCTTTGTTATCAAGATTGTGGGGTCGATTCCCGTGTGGGTCTCAACTTGCAGATTTATCAGTTCAATAAACTATTAAAGACAGTTTTCAAATCCTCCACAAATTGCTATTGATGCTCTTTAACTAATAGGAGAAAATATTATTAACTGTTTGAATAGATATAGCATCTTATTTTTTTACATATACAAGTGTTTTGTATTTACGCTGTAATAATAATAATAATAGCTGTTATTCTATAAAAAAAACAATGTGAGCTAAATTTTCAGGGACCAAAAATCCAAACGCCCTTGAAACAGAATCTGGACATATCGTAGATATTTTTTTAAAAATTAGAAAGAAACGGATCAGTCATTTAATTTTAATTGTTATATGATGTTAAATATATGTGTAGAAGAAGGGTTGCATAGACGAGTTGAGGACGAAATCAACTAAAAATTAAATTGAATTTGTATCTCGTGAAAAATTTCGTCCTAAAAGGCCTGTGTCAATTCCCAAATTTAGATCACCATTTTACATTTTACTTATGAATTACTCGGAATAAGGGCCTATATTACATATGAGATAGTTCTGGTCCATCACAGTTTCTGTTATTGTTTACCTTTAAAATTTCAGGACATGGAAGAGCTTCCTAAATCAGCCATCTAAAGCACATGGGCATATAATAAAATGTTTTCAAGCTACACAAGAAACTATAACTTGAACTTTCTAGAACCAAAAGGAGAAAATGCTTCATTAAGACATGTTTTCTGTTATTGACAGTGTGGTCTAAGTTAAAATACAATAACATGATCAACAATGAAATGATAACTGTCTACAATTATTTGGGCTCCGATCTCATGTCAAAGATTACCATTTAAACATCATGTGTGAACCAAGAAATGCCCGTCACACTTTACTTATGCTAACCAAAAATAACAATCCGATGAAAATCCGTGAAGCAACCGGTAATTGCAAATCACTTCCGAACAACTTTAGTTTAAGATTTGATCATCGTTATGCAACAAACACAAACGAGTTCAAGATTCCGGACGATCTTATTTTTGCAGTTTATTTTTGTTCTACCGGAAGACAATGTGACCTAAACGCGCTGATTGTAGAAAACACTCATTATTTTAGTTGTTCGAGCCTAAAGCACTTGGTCGTTCTCAACACAATCTATATTACAACATTAGGATTCAGGTTTCAGCCTTTCGGTTTCTTATAAAATCTGACGCTGTTCAATCGAACTAAGTGGGTATATTAATAAGCTCTGGTTAACTCTCAATTTTTGTTTACATGTAACGAGATTTATTCTGTTTAGATAATGATGCTTGTTGTCAAGAGTTTTAATCAGAGTGAAGCAGAATCAATGTGTTTCATATTAGACAGTGTACCCATGCCAAGGAAATGAAACTGCACATTTGATACAACAGTTTTACACAAGCCATATGTCTGCTATAGAACTTTCAGGATAGGTATTATGCTGAAGTATAAAGTTGTTAAATTGGTCATTCTGATCCACCATACAATTCCACTAACAACAGGGTGTGTCTCCATCTTGTTATATTTTGGTAGTGTAAATGATTTGGAAATGACTGTGTGGTTAAAGACAGCGGAAAGGACATACAAATCATTGCAAAACAGGAGAAACACGTTTTACACCCTTATTTCATATCAAAGTTTTTATTTTTATAATTATGAGCGAACCATGAAGTATCTTTCACACTAAACTAATACTATTTAAAAACAAAATTGAAATCAAATCCAAAAGACGATTAATCTCTGAGAATCGTTTCCGGACATTTCCTTAAACTATTTGAACATCGAAAAAAAAGACACACAAATGACTGAGCCTAATAATTGGTTTTAACGTCACCTAAAACGTATTATTCGAAAAGACAATTTCATTTTATTTGTTAAACAAACACATGTGGAGATAAAATCCGCCCGAGACACAGGCTGTGAAAAATCCAATTACCTCAGCTGTTTGGGCCTTAAACAGTCAGGAATAGTCAAGTAGAATTCAGGGTGTTGGGAAAAAAAATCATGGCCTTGGTTAACATCTACTAGGTCTATTATTGAGTTTTGTTTTATACTGGAGATTGTTTTAAAGTTGGATGAGATTAATCTTCTGTAGAGAATGATGGTTATAGTTGTTTCCGCTAGAGCATATTGAAACATGACCTGTTTGTTTTTAGTTAAATGATCTCTTAGTTAAATGATCTCTATGATAAAATCGGTCCATAGGACCAACTTACTATAATAGACACTCTGAAATCCATGAAATTGTACCGACACATGTTCTGTTCTGCTAGCACCTGTCCAGATCGATGGCTGGAGCAATGAGTGCAACACAATACAACACTTTTAGAAACATTCCATATCAGATATATGAAGCTTTGGTCGATCGATGCTCACATAAACGTTAACATTACACTATAGTCGTCTTGTTCTACGCATTTGAATGCCCCAGAGGATAACATGATAATAGCAGTTGATGAAAACTGGTAAGTAAGGTTGAAATATGGGTTTATCTCCTATGTATATAAACCTCAGTATATGCACTTCTATTGCTCTCTTAAGGCGCTCTCGCATGGTGCGATTTGAAGCAACGATTCCAGAGGATTCCCCTTATTTGCGGACTTTTGATTGGTCCACTGTTTCCTAATTGTTTATCGACCAATCAAAATGATGTTAGTATGGGGAATACCCTAAACTCGTAACAGCAAGTCGTACCTTGGGAATATATCAAGGTAGTGTGGCCGCAAATTTGATGTTTTCCTTTTACATAAAAAAAATACGCAAACTAAAGTACCTTACATTTTACACATTGCGCTGAAGTGTTAATCTGTTTAAGTGGTACTTTTGGTCCACAATACGGTTTTCATACCTACACAATGCTCAGAGTTTGTTCTAGTTTAGTGATTTATATGTTTTTGAATTTTTAACTCTACTGTAGGATTAAATACAACAGTAAAGCCATACTCAATACGATGAGTCACTTGTATTATATGTGAGTAGAAAATTAACCCTAATATCAATGTCGAAGGCACCAACCTAGTGTTATAACACAAACGGTACATGTAATTGTGTGTAACAACAACATCAAAAAGTCAGTGTAAGCACAAGACCAGGCAGATAGTGTAAGATCAAGATCAGGAAGGTAGTGTAGTATAAATACAAAGGTTGTAAGCTAAAGTTAGTAAAACGGTTTTAATCTTATGTTAGAACATGGAAATCAAGCTAGTTTATGAAAAAGAACGCTTATGTGAGAACAACACCAGTAAATTCGTATAAAAATAAGATCGGTAAGGTACATATGCGGTAAGTTAATGTAAAATCAGGAACAGCAAGTTAGAGTAGAAACAAGAAAGGTAAGCTAATGTTAGAACATGTACGGTAAGTTAGTGTAAGAACATGGACGGCAAGTTAGTGTAAGAACAAGGAAGATAAGCTAGTGTAAGAACATGGACGGTAAGCTAGTGTAAGAACAAGGAAGATAAGCTAGTGTAAGAACAAGGAAGATAAGCTAGTGTAAGAACAAGGACGGTAAGTTAGTGTAAGGACATGGAAGATAAGCTACAGTTAGAACATGGAAGGTAAGCTAGTGTAAGAACATGGACAGCAAGCTGGTGTTAGAACAACAACAGTTAACTGTAACAGGATCACAAAGGTAACATGCCACTCTTCATATAGATTGATGGCCTTGTGTAGACCCAACTTTTCACCGACTGATAACTTAAGCTACAAATTCGAGCCCTCTTTGAAAGCCCTTTTATAAAGATCCTGTCAGGATTTTATTCTTAACTAACGTGCCCTACATTCAAAGTGATCCACATTTATTGAAGTGATCCTTTATTTCTCCACAGTCAATTGTTATCATTGTCCCACAAACTCTAGCATTAACTGTGCACAAGGCTGTCCAATTCCCGCAGGAGTCGCAAATGCCTTCTTCATTCAAATTGATCAAGATTTAGTGATGGGATCGAATTAATCTAAAAGAAGTTAACCTGGATATCAACAAGATTGCTGCTCAGTTACCATTATCTAGAAACTCTCGGGATGAGTGTGGCCTTTATGGTACAATCGGTCCACATAACCAAATAACTCTAAGAGAAGCTCTGAAATTGTACCGACACATGTCCTGTTCTGCTAGCACCTGTCTAGATCGATGGCTGGAGGAAAGAGTTCAGATTCTGGTTAAGGTGCAACACAACACGTTTAGAAACATTCCATATCCGATATATGAAGCTTTGATCGGTCGATGGAATGGCAGCATTTGTCTCACATAAACATAAACATATATATAACACTATAGTCGTTTTGTTCTTCAGATTTAAACGCCCCAGAGAATAACATGATAATAGCAGTTTATGAAAACTGATAGGTAGGGTTGAAATATGGCTGTTTCTCGACTGTATATACTTCGGTGTATGCCCTACTATTGCTCTCTTAAAGCGCATTCTCACGGTGCGATTTGTAGCAACGATTCCAGGGGATTCCCCTTATTTGCGGACTTTTGATTGGTCCACTGTTTCGTGATTCTTTATCGACCAATCAAAATAATGCAAATACTACAGTCGTTACTACAAATCGTACCGTGGGAATGCGCCTTTACGATTTGCATTTAATTCTCAAAGGAGTTGACGTTATTATATCATTTCGGTGAAACAGAAAATATCTGGTTTCTGTTGCGATGAATTTAGAGACAGTTATAGTTACAATCTTGTAACGGGGAAATGCACAGTTTCACCTCTCCAGTATTATATAATAATGGACTGATGATGACTTGGAGGAAATGGAAAATAGCTGTGGCTGGGCAATCAACGTAATTAATCATAAGATAAGTAGTTTCCGTATATCATGCCTTAATGATGTAGTGTAAGAACAAGGACGGCGAGCCAGTGTAACAACACGAACGATAAGCTTGTGGTACAACAAGGAAAGTCAGCTACTGTTAGAACTTGACAAAATTTCTGTTTTGGTGCGACACTGGGTAATTATTGCGACGCATAATAGTTTAGCGAAGGCTGAGTTTTGACCGAAGGTCAGATATATCAAATTTAGGTTTGGGTCATCATACACAAGTGGAGCGATTGTAAATGGTTCTCCTCATTTTGGGTTCACCCGGGTTCATTTGTAAGTTGTGCGTAAATTAAGCAGTCAAATGTTCACTAGATACTCGTCGGCGTCAGAGCATTCCACCCAGATCATCCAGCAACCGCCGAATCTTATATATGAAGACAGACAAACAACTGACACATCAGAAATCTTCTTCACACTGACAAGGTCAATAGAAATCCTCGACGAGAGTTAAGTCAATATAAACCTGGATCAAATATTAGCTGGAAGAACATGTGAGTACAACGCAAATATTTGACAGTCGTAGGACTTGGTGCGGTTATCTAAAAAGAGTTCTTGAAAAAAGATTTTTCTAGGAAATCGGCTGTGATAAGCTGCTGTGATAGCATTTCGTGGTTAATATATATTTACACACACCATTTTACTTTGACATTGTTCTCATCCCTGGTTCGCTGGATTGAAATATCTTAGAATGTAAAGAATGTAAGGAATTTTACATCAGTCATAAATTATGCATCATAATCTATTCACAGAATATCCCAATAGAAAACTGCCGATTATTTTATTTGATAATGATCAATGGGAAATAATTCACATTGGCTTCGTTTTAATTTCACTGGCAATATATTTATGCGTTGTTGGATTTTACAATATGTGAAAGAGTAATTAATTCAAATAACAAATAGACCGTGGACCAGTATGGTATTTCGGACACATCTGTGCCTCCGTACATATACTCAGTCAAAAAAGAAACTTCACACTCGTTTGGATGTCAATAAGTTGAACATACAAGAAAAGTGGTTTTAAATAATGATTAAATTCCATTTTGTACCCATTAAGGACGGTGTACCA
>JAQQZZ010139777.1:0-13220 GCA_030265115.1 Mopalia vespertina | reverse complement strand
ACAGGCGGACTCGATCCCGTGAACGGTACATCGAAGTTGGCTCCGAAAGCGCACTGGCTAACCACTAAGCCACGGCCCCTCATGAATATATAGCTGATTCCTTCGCGAGCTGTAATGATCTTCTGTTACGTTTGTAGGCTGACAAGGTCCTTATAAGGAAACTAATTCTTTTATTTTCTCAAGTCTGCTTGTTGACACAGTCATCATAACAACACCAACCAAAGCTGGACGGACTTAAATTTGTGTCACTGTTATAATGCGGTTCAACTCCAGCCCTACATGCATTTACAAATGAGCAAACTAGACGTGACTCCATTCGTTCTAAGTTTGAATATTGAAGTATATTTTGAGTTATTGATTGAATATAGTCTGACCTGAATGTTCTACAAACTGAATATATTTAGATCGCGTGTTAACGGATTAGCGTGTACAACGGTATCATGATTGTATTTTAAAGACAAGTCACTGTTGGATAGTACAACGCACTTCAGCACAAAACCCTTTACAAGTTCGCATTTAAACGTATTGTGTGAGGTTTGCAGAATACTCGTTTGCTCCAACCATAGTCAAAAACGTGAATAAGTGAAATACCATTCAGTTATTTGTTTAAGCTGTATTATCCTGGGAGAACTTTGCATAGCTTATATTGCTTCCCAACTATTATTTATAATTGAAAACAGTTATAAGAATTACAATTTCGTCATTATCTTCGACACACGGACCGCAAAATGGAAGCACCCTAATATGACTATCAATAAGTATATTCATTTACAGTGGTAAAGTGGGACTCCTAGAAGGGTATAAAGAACACCAGAAGAGAGTTTCTTTATTGACTTTTGTTGCGTGAGACCCAATTCAGCTGGCTGATTCCTTCTGAGTTTTCGTCACAGTTGTGCCGAGTAGCATTTGCTGGACAACGATCAGACTTTCTTGGCGAACACAATTCGCATTGCCAGGTCAATTTAGCCGCTTACATATATAAGAGGAAACAAGCTCGTGAGCGTGTCGCCATCAATCAAACGCGTTTTAACTTCCCTGAAACGAAGGACATTATACATCATAAAACCGACACCTTTTAACTTTCTTGAAAAGTATAACATTTCATCTATTAGCACTGACCAGAATTAAAACAATGAAATGTTGTTATTTCGTATCAAAACTGATGTTTGCGATATAGATTTATGGACATAATACACCTAGTATTAATTCCTTAATTAAACGGAATAGGGAAAGAAACTAATGTTATGCTTATTATATAATTAAAATACCAGCTGTGAGGGTGAGCCTTTAATCCTTAACGTTTATCTTCATGGTTTATAATTTGTACTGTTTGATTAGGGTTGAACGTCGCACTTTAGGTTATTTTACCAATGTGTCGGTACAACAGCTTAAATGGGTTAAGCAAACCACCATCGACACCGCTCACAACAAACAAAGAAAACGCAGGACATAAACAGGACAATCACTGAACACCACATGACATCGCTTGAAATGTAGACTCGTTTATGCTGGTTGGCGTATATTTAAATTACCATTGTAGAAATAGTGTCATAACTAAATGCTATCAGACAAAGTCAGAAATTAATTAAAAGCTTTTTTAATATTCTGCATTAAAATTAACTTGTTTGAAGTTCCTATGCCAATATCCTGTTTATGTAATATACGGCATTATCTTCATTCAGTTTTTCTATTCTGTGGCACGATGCAATCTCAACATATCTCAAAGTGCAAGTTAAAGATCAAAATTAATTTAGAAATCCAATTAAAGGCTTCCAGGGATATTGCGTTTCCTCACGCATAGCGTAAATACCCTATAGAGAAACAAACAAATTCCCGGAAGCAGCCTACAGAGACGGCAGATTTAAATTCAACCATGGAATAACAACTGGCATATTACGTTTGATTATTAAATACCGATGTGAAAAATTTAACATTCACGTGCAATCCGAACCGGACACGTCTGAATGGCCGTGTCTTCATTGCACAAAGACCCATCAAAGATGGCGGAAACTGAAAGTGAGTCGCAAGGCAACTGTATTTCTTAATTATTCAGCTATTATGTCAATGCAAAATAGGAGAAAAAGATATCTTGTATTTCGAAGCTTATCACTGTAAGACTAATCTTGCAAACCACATACAATTTACTAAAAACTCCGTCCTCTTGTTACAAAAAAAACCCACTTTCCTTACAGGAATCTTGTATCCAAATCAAAAAGTCACGGAACTGAAAACATTGATGTTTTACCTTTAGAAGTGCTCATGTCATGTTGACTTCCCTTTGGCTCTCCACGATACGACTGGCGCTGTCAAATGACAGAAACAAGGAAAAACATGGAAGGATACAGCCTTTACATACGCACAATAATGATAACACAGGGAACTACTAAATCTAATTGTTTAAACACATTTTGACAAGCATACTGTGGTAACCTATTAGGAGTATCGTAGGAGTAGAATACAAACACACCACTTCACGCCTTTAAACTGAACACAATATAGACTGTGTTACTTATGTTTCTTAAAATACACAGAGGCTTCTGTAGTAGGAGTCTAGCACATAAAGAGAAATGCTTTCAACGTAGACGATGATGCAGTGTTGTTCTTACATTGAATAACTTATCTTGTTTGTAACCTGTACATGTTTTTAAGGTTGATATGGAGAACCAACCTAAAGCTGTCACACATGTACGTTAAGGAAAACGACAAGCAGACTGACGTTTCTTGTCAAATAATGTTTTGTTTCCTCTATTGTTTATTTACAACCACTAACGACATATATGAACAAATTTTTATAAATGTTTTCAACCAAACGTTGTTTAAAATACATCAGTCTTTAACGCCTGGATACCCTTGACTAGCATTTGGGATAAATCCAGTTTGGCAGGACATAAAGAAATAAAAAGCAAATACCACAATTCGTCCAGTACAGATGTCGGCGTCACATTTTAATAGTGACATCTAACTTTATTTCAGGCATGTCAGAATAGAGAGGCTTTTTAATTTATCAGATTCGACGTTGTCAAGGTTTCGTAACATTTCGCTATTTCTCCACACAGACCTCTGTCATACTTAGTTTCTGTAACTTAATGAAATAAACGATTTATTGTCCCGCTTGATATTAATATCATATATTGGCTTTTACGCAGAACAAGTACTATGGTATTTATTATATAAAAATGTAAGTACACGCGCCCACTCAACATACACTCATTGTACTGAACAGTTGTTGTTTTTCCTGTCACACATTTAGTGTCTAGAATGAATGATTGATTGATTGATCTTTTATACCGTTTTTAAGAGTATTTCAATTATATGTTGGCGGTGTTTCCCAACAATAATTGTCATCAATCTGTAAAGTATTTTGATATTGTTGGAAAGTTGATCTTCCTCCAGTGCTAAGTAAACACATGATGTGATAAATAATATTTAGCAGCTTGCCGTTCAAAATTTCTAATATATATATATATATTTTTAAATAACATATCTGACGGTAAACGCATATTATTGGTAATTTTATTTCGTAAAGATATTATTTCTACTACGCTACGTGTTGCGCACCTAGTTATTGACTGGAAGCGCTTCACTCCCCATGTAATGCTTGTACATTTAGGGACACTAAACGTAATGGCTGGTCTGGCCTTATACATCATGTCATTAATATCAAGTCAGTTCGACATTACCAGTCCTGCCTAATGGAAATCTGTTTTTTCTGTTCGGAAGTATAGGAGCTGGATTAGGTATAGTCCCAACTCTGTAACGTAGATGTAGAGTTAAGTCTTCTGTAAGGATTAAATACATAATGTCCGAAATCAACTCTTACACCTAAGGTGGCCACACCGGAACTTAAAACGTGGTATTTATAATAAACAACAGTGTATTCGTCATTTGTAATAATCTATAAGTATGCCTCCTACGAAGAGAAGCGCCGAATGACTGACAGTTATCTAGTTCGTTAAATGGAATCTCACTGCTTAACTTCTATAGGTGATATCCGAATCGACACTGCCATCAATATAAGGTGAGATTGATATTAACTTACACAAATAGCTAAAATCGCCACTCAGTTTCGAGAAGGGCTCTGAAAAGGTAAATATGGTACACATTATAATCGACATAGAAAATGAAAATGTGCAAATTAGTACCGATACGTAGAAAAACATTAAATCGGGAAATGGTGCCAATAAAGTAAATGATTAAAGTGTTTGCAAAGTTTGGATGGTTGAGCATCTCCCTTATTGATTGTGTCACATGTCAAGCTTTGACCAGTAAGATCATAGTTTACAAATTAGTTATGCAACAACGCAAGACCTTGACGGAAGCAGAGTTTTTAAGTTAAAATTAAAACCATTAAACGGTTATCGATATACAGTACTGAAAAAAAAGAACGGCATAAAAAGTTGCACACCTTGAAGCACAACCTTCAAAAATATATTGCAAGACAATTACAGTTTGTATTATGTTGTTTCTTGGTGTTTTTCCCATGAAACGGGTAGTCTTATGGAGCTGAATTGGTACCCGTGTAAACAGTCAGTCCGAACGCTTATTATGGCAACAAACTAATTTTATATGACAGTCCTGTATATTTAAGATATGACAGATAAAGACGACAAACAAGATGTTTGAAAGTTACAGACTTCAACAGATTTGTATATGATATCCGCGATCGACAAATTCAGTTTTACTGTGTTAAGACATCGATCATTCTGAGTTTGCAGACAAAAGAGCCACAGAGTAAAATTCATATAATTTGATTGATTGGCGCTGATATGACACAGGAAAACATATGTACACAGCAAATTCAATACAACCAGTTTTCTTTTCAAATCGGCATTAGTAGCACATAAATCACTAGCAGTTCTCTCATCTCGATTGTTTTGGAATAACTGTGTAGATCTCTTTAACACACACAGACAGAGAATGTATAAAGCAATAGCCCGGGTATCAGTCGAGTTAGGTGGAAGTAAGGTTAAGGACACAATGTAAAACAACACACAAACACTTGGTTAGTAAGTTATTGAATGTCTTGGGGAACTATCTGAACTTGGTTAATGTGCGCCATGTCTTGAACTTAAGTTGACTCCTACATTATTGATAACTACAATGTAGAGTTGACCAGTGCGTCATATGCTGCACGATGCATTTCATAATAGAATAGAAAAAAGGGATCGAAGATGTGTTAAAAGTAAACAAACATAAAATAGCACACATATTAACAGCACGTACAAATTACATACTCCTGAAAGCAGATTAATCACCTGAATAGTGGACGTAAACGTACCTCCCAATTAATATGACGTAAGTACCACAGGCACATTACAATTAATGATTGTGATCATTTACTGTTAAGATCATGAATAATAAGAATATATTGTATGTATGTGCTTTACCTGTTTCAATTTAAATGCAGGCCCGCGGCCGTGGCTTAGCGGTAAGCGAGTGCGCTTTCGGAGCCTACTTCGATGTACTGTTCACGGGATCGAGTCCGCCTGTCGACCCTCAGGTATATGAGTGAGTCACAAGATGTGGCTCCGGCAATCGCGGGGGTGGTTTTTACGAGATTTCATCCCGGTTTTCCATCGTAATAAAGCAAGGAGCAGTTGAAGTGGACAATCCGTCGTCATATAAGTGAAATACACTTGGGTACGACGTTAAACCCCAATCAAACAAACAAACCTTATTTTCTCCACTATCCGTACTGACCGATGCCTTTGATATCTCAGTTACTTATTTTCTACACTATTCGTACTGCGCGATGCCGTTGTTATCCCAATTCCTTATTTTCAGAAGCTAAAGTCTCTAGTCTGTCGTGTGCATTTGATTTTTTGAAACGGCACCATACATCAGTATTTAATGTTCCAGTATTTTGAAAACATGTAATATACATTTTAATATTCTTCTGTCGGTTGATATGGTGCTTATTTTGTCTGTACAGGTGTAAACTCTCATGGTCAATACTACGGTTAGACTTATACATATATTCGATAACAACATTTCGACATTACTCCGGTTAAGCGTGTTTGTTTATCAATTAACATTCATATTCCAGGCCTACCTTTCAAGTTAAACTTTTTTATTTAGCTCAATGGTACAGGACTTAGGATTTTTTGTTGAGTTGAGTTTGCTGGGTTCAAGTTTATTGAAGAAATTATAGTCTTAGTCAGGTAAAGCTTTTTTGTTGTAGAGATTACAATCCACTCTTAACGATAAGGTTTTATGTTGAGAGTAGGTTTTCAGTTTTTAGCTGATATTCTTTTTTTTTCTAATGATTTAAACAGTTTTTTGTTTATATATTAATTTTGTTTAAATAAATTGTAAATTATTTTTTCTTATTTATTTAATTTTTTTTTATTTGACATTTAAAAAAAATTCATTTTAATAACATTTTTTTAATTTAATCTTTTGATTTAAAACTCATGTTTTAATAACATTTTTGTTAAATTTCTTCTAATATTGTTTTTCTTATTATTTGTTTTTACCTTTCCGTGTATTACCTTCTTCCCATTATAACTTGTACTGTTGTGTTTATTTCGTTTCTTTGTAAATTTTAAAAAATTAAAAGATTTTGTCTAGATTCTTCTATAATTTATAGTATTTATTTCCTCATTTATGATTGGTATTTCCTTTTATGATCAATATTCAATTCAACTACACTCTCTGTCCTTGCTGTTATAATGTCTTCTTTATTGGATAGAAAGGATAGAAAACTCTACTGGCGTGTTATGATATTTGTAGGGCTAGCGTTGTAGGAACAATAATTTTCTCAAAGTAGATAGAAAGTTAACATTTTAAGGTTGTGTAAGTATGGCTATTCAGTGTTGCCCCCCCCCCTCCCCCCTCCACCGCCATGGCAGTGATGTTAAACATCTGTGACCCACCCAACCAACCATCCAATCAAAGAACTAATCAAAATGCTGCTTTTAACTGAACCTATGAACCCCTTATTCTGATTTGTTTAATCTTTTTATTCAAAATCATGGTAGGAAAGAAAATATTGGGTGGTTTGCTCTGCGACAGGCGTGCTATTTTGTAGGGCTCTTCAGGGGCCGGCTGCTCGAAGCGCTATTAAATTTAATACGCTATTAGATGACGTCACGCCATGTTAAAGGTCTATCTCTAACCCCGTGTTAGCGATTCAATCTGGTGTTTAGTGGCTAATCGTCCTCCGAGCAACTGGCCCCAGAGCTCTAGACAATAAAAAGGCGCAAGGCGGACAATTGCTTTCGATGACGTCGACATGGGAAAGACCGACAGTCGAATACACAGATCATATATATATATCGATAAGAGGAATGAGCCTTGTTGATGTTGTATATTTAATCATCAAAGATTTCTTGCCTTGAATTGGCTGATAGTTTTATATCTTAGTGTCTCCTTCAGGCAGACATAACTCGGCAAGTATTGAGCCTACACGTTAAGACGTGGTTGGAAGGAATGCACACCACACAGCTCTGTATTGTACTTTATTTGGTAGAGAGAGTATAAACACGTTGTGTCTGACACAGTTCCAGTGACACTAGAAACTCTTAAAAGTGCAATTAGGTTAATACAAACATGTACATCTAGCTATGAGATATGATTAATATTTAAATTGTTATATGAATGACTTTGTGCTTTCGTATAATCCAGGTGACTATATCACCGGATACCGGACGGAAATTGATCTCTGCATGTACTTAAACTGTGTTTCTTCGCATCAAAGATTTACACGGTGCATTAAAAAGTAATTTTGACGTTATATTCCCAGTAACATGCACTGGAGACTAAAATTGATAATAGAAAATCGCAACAGTCGGCATATATTTGTCTTTTCTCGCGTAAATAATTAGAACGAATGTTAATCGACATACACTGATATAACGAGTATCATTGTAAACCTTCATCGGGATCACATTAACAATCACATAGCGTTGGCTGTTTTGAACGCTGCCTGCTTCAAATTATGACGTCATACCAAAGCTCACGGGGAAAAAAATACACAATAGTCGATAGCGTATCAAGCTCCATGCCACATCACAAACTAAGACTATAACAATGGATTGGGTGAGCTTCTCTCTTATCATCGAGATGAAATGCTAGAAAAAAGAATGGTTGATTGACTGATTGGTGTTTTCCGTCGTGCTCAAGGGTATTTCAATCTTATGACGACAGTGTTTTCCAACACCAGCCCAATCATAAAATGTGTAGTGTTTAGATAAAGCTGGAAAGTTACTCTTCCTCCAACGCTAAGTAAAGACAGTCAAAACGAGTTGCCCGTAGGCAAAAAGAGTGGACATGAACCGGCTTTACACAGTACACGGACCTTATGTCAATTTAAGATAATAAACAGTAAGCTCATTCTAAATTGGCTGATCAAGACTGGCTTGTGAAGATAAGACCGGTCTGTCGTAAGATGCATTGATTGGGATATTGGTCCTGATCTCTGAAGTTTGCAATGCGTGAAGATAAAGTATATTCCCGTTTACATTGTTGACAATCTGGGCCCTATTCAGGTTGACATAAGCTGTTATCAATTTCAGCAATCTTTTCACTTTTGGAGTCTCCCCGATACCCGTCAATAAGCGTCTGAAGAATAAACTGTATCACTTTAGAATAAATGTGTTCCATGTTAGCCGTGTATCGGTCTTCCAACGTCTCTTTGACTGCCATCAAGAATGGCTGCTCGATTTCCTGCAAGAACAAACAGTGTGGTTGTTTCATACATAACGACTTCATTGGGATGCTGCAGGCCCTCTGGCTAAGGGCAGTTTGTTAATTTGAAGAGTAGCACTCAGTACTGGAGGAAAATTAAGTTTCCAACATTATGGAAACGCTTCACATCTTGGTTGTGCTAGTGTCAATTATTGTTGGAATACACTGCCGTCATATAAGTGAAATACCCTTAAGCACAGCATAAAACACTAATTAATCCATCAATCTTTAGAAGTAAATGCAAAAGTTATGATACATGCGAGATAAGGGTAGCATTTTCTTACTGCTGACTAGTGATGTTTGTGAAGTCATGTTTTGTGTGTTGCAGCACAAAAATTAAAATGTCAAAATTAAGATAAGGATTTATGTTAAACCTTATCTCATAGAATAATGACAGATGTTACATCAATTTTTTAATATCATATCTATTTCCTTGTTCAGTTGATCTTTGACAAAAAAGTGATTTTAAATAATGCAAATATACATATTGTGAGAACAATATCTGCGTTATTATGCAGTCCAATTCAATGAGGGTATAGTGTACAGTAAGGGAAACTGTGCAGGGGCTGATCATGGGAACCATTCACCAAACGCCGGTCAAAGGGAACTTCCTGCTTCCCTGCCAATAAATCAATCATAATTCTGTGATTCAATAAATTCAACTATATAAAACCAGATTTTAAACAAAATCCACCCACAAAAGCGTTTGTCTTGTCTGTGAATTGGTGGGTTTTAATGTGAATTGTGAATTATTTTTATGTATTTTACTGCGAGTACAGTATGAAATAATAATCACTTGTGCTCATTGGCCTGATGAGTCAGATGATATTGTGACAACTACAACCTGACTGACACTTGAAAAAACATAAACATTTCCCCCCATGTGGATTCAAGTTTAAAATCCTGCCACATCCACCTATTTTTAGCTCACTGCTACATGTACAGTGTAACAAAAAGCAAATCTGTATTTTTTTCTTGCCGACCAGTACATTTCTGTAAAAATGTGTAAACATAAAACATTGAGATGTTCATTTTTGATCCTGGGTTGATTAAAGGGAGCCGGCTGTGCCTTATTTACCCAAAGAGCTACATGTAGTACAAGGGCTACATTATTGCCTTTGGATCATTAAAGCTGGTAATTTCCTGAACTGATTATCAGACCAAAAAGGCCCTCTGGCAAAGGGCAGTTTGTTTGGAGAGTAGCAATACTGTCTTTACTTTTAATAGCACTGGAAGAAAACACTGGAAGAAAACGAACTTTCCAACATTATGAAAACTCTTCACATTTTGTTTGTGCTATATATATATCAATTATTGTTGGAATACCAAAATATTTAGATTTTTATGAAGTTTTGGCTGTATGTAATTTTACAGAAAACTCTTTACATGTACAGTACATTCCTATTTTAGTACAGATGAATGAATAATATTTTGATTAAACATACAGCTATACAAGTAGGTTTTAATTATGTACATATATTTGTTTGCATAATCCTTAATTGATTGAGGTACAAGCCAGGGAATGCCCACTGGAATGCTGACATGGTGAAATAACACTCGTTTATATGCTCACGGGTACATACAATAACATATTCAACTTTTGCTATATTTATTGCCTTTATTGCCTTTACCACAGTCAGTGAAAAATATATTTTTAGTTTGTGTTGTGTACACATTAACATGTAGACAGCATAATTCAGAAAAATTTCCCAGTTGTTTATTATTGACTTTCAGTAAAGCAAAATGTGACTTATTTTCCTATTTTCTCACGAGCAAATATTTGAGAAATTTTGGCAACTACTTGCATTTTTATCAGAATTTTCCCAGGCCAAACTTAGACCTGCCCCTCAGTAAAAAACAAAACACAAACAGATGTGGGCTGGCTGTAGGTACATGCCTTATCTTAGTTAGGAGAGATGAACAGCTTATCTATTAATGGATGCAGCAAGTGGCAGCGGGGAAGGTACATGTATGTACATTTCTCTGTAATGATTTTCTCTTTGAAACATTTCACCCCAAAGTTTTAATTGGGTATTTTTGTCAGGTGTGGCTTCCCCCACGGTTCCTTCTAGGACTTAGTGTGAAATTCAAGCTCCTAAACAACAATGGTAGCTACAGGTACACAGCTCTTTGCTCTATCTACAATAAGTGTGTGTTGTTGATAACTTCTTATGCAATAATTCCAAGCAGCTGTCCCATCTCTACAGTCTGTGTGATGAAAGTGATGTTCATCATGAAAGGATGTTTGCTTTTTGTTTTCTTATTTTTTTATGCAATAACAGCTTAATATGAATGATGTATTTCTTAGTCCATTTATTTTGAATCTATGGAACACATGCATGTTAACATGTTTAATATAGTACAAGAGTAGTGTAACTCATTTTGAACTAAAGCGCCAAAATATTGGGTTCAAAATGAGTTTATCGTTCTTTGGAGTTACACTACTCTTGTACTATATTAAACTTATCAGTGGAAATCAAGGATTTAACATGTTTAGTGTGTGTATTATTGGTCCAGTTTGAACCTGCTATGCAAGTATGGTGCACTTATCTATGTGAACATGTTTCAATTGTGTGTGTACATGTATTTCCTTGTCCATTTTGAACCTATGACACACTGGTTTGTGTGAACCCGTTTAATTTGGAAATTTTATTTCTCCATCGACGTGTATCTTTGAACCTCTAGATTAGAGTATTATAATTCTTCTTTGTTGTATACATGTACAATGTTGGTACATATGGCTGATTCAGGGTTCCCACGCCTCCTGAAAGTCCTGGAAAGTCCTGGAATTTTACTCCTGTTTTTAAAAGTGCTTAAAAATCCTGGAAAGTAGAATTTGATTGTGTTTTGTGACAACATGACAAACTATTGATGTAATAATAATCTATGTGGAAACCCTGCTGATTCCTTGCACTTGTTTGATGCCTGGTTGTCTCTGACAGTTCATGGTTCAAGCTCTACTGCTATGGAGTTTATAAATATCCTACTAACATCTGATCTCTTTTTCTGATGAGTTAATAAAAGAAAAAAATCAAGAGAGAAGAAATATACTGCGTCATACATGTAGAGTTCTATAATAATGAGTGTGATGGCCCAGCTTATAGAGTGTGTATAAGTTAAGGACATGGTTAAAGGTTACTTGTGTTGTTACAGTTCTGGTCTACTTACCATGGTAATTGACATTTCTCTCTTTTGATTGGTGGTTGTTGACCTAGATTTTTTTTCTGGGTCATTTATCTTGGCTGGCCAGTGAAATGAACACCAGACAATGTTGCTGGCCAGCTCTACCAGGAGTCTTCTAAAAACTTGAACAATTCTTTAAGTACATTAAAGAATAAAAAAAAATATATATATATAGACTTGTTGCAATGGTATGTAAAACCTTATTTAATGTTTTTTGGGGCCTGAGATGAAGTATAAATCGTGTATATGTAGCACTGATTTCACCAATCAATTTCTGTTTTTGAGAGACAATTTACATGTACTAGGATCTTTAGAACACCTATGTCTATGTTAATGAAACAACCTGTTAACCTGTAGATGCTGATCACATTTATCCCTTTACCTGGAAGATTGCAATACTGTCTTTACTCAGCACTGGAGGCTTCGGCAATCGCAAGGGTGTTTCGTCAGATAAGTGAAATACCCTTGAGTCCAATGTTTATCCCCAATCAAACAAACAATCACACGGTTTTTCATTAAATTTAAGTAAGGAACAGTATTAAGTGGACAATCTGTCATCATATAAGAGAAGTTTTCTTGAATACGATCTGAAACCCAAATCAATCAAACAAACCAACGGTTTTTCACTAAATTTAAGCAAGGAACAGTATGAATCCGTTGTCATATAAGTGAAATTCTATTGAATACGATGTTAAACCCAAATCAAACAAACAAACCCACGGTTTTTCACTTAATTTAATAAGCAAGGAACAGTATGAAGTGGACAATCCGTCATTATATAAGTGATATTCTCTTTAAGACGATGTTAAACCCCAATCAACAATTTAGTGGTTGGTTGTGAGGGTGCTTTCTGCTAGTGCTCTGAGAGCTAAAGGACAACCTGAAGCCGATTTGTTTTATCTGTCTTACGTCCTGTGATTGTCCTGCCTTGCAGCCTTGGGTTGTTGCCAGTGTTGTGATGATGATCTTCAACCATTGGACTAACACATACTCATATGTGTGAAATAACCTTATTACTCCAAAGAAACAAACTGAAATCTGTAGTTTATGATGGAAGGAGAAATTATCTTCAAACAAAAAATCTTACAGGTGTTTGGAATCTATGTGTACAGTTTTGGTTTATATATTTTCTGTTATTGTCCTGTCTTTAACCATTGTTCTGTTCTAGTTATCAACATCCTTGGTATTGTTTGGTTCCAGTGATTATCCTGTCTTACCATTGTTTGGTTCCAGTGATTGTCCTGTCTTACCATTGTTTGGTTCCAGTGATTATCCTGTCTTACCATTGTTTGGTTCCAGTGATTATCCTGTCTTACCATTGTTTGGTTCCAGTGATTATCCTGTCTTAC
>JAQQZZ010139744.1:0-13224 GCA_030265115.1 Mopalia vespertina | reverse complement strand
AAAAATAAAGCAAAATTGCTTTAAAACACAAACTTCATTGATTATCGGATGACAAAATTTGTCAAAATCAGTAGAAATATTCAAATTATGATGAAGACTGCAAACAGTTTGGGAAACCTATAAATATGTCCTCCTAAATTAAGTTTGCATAACCATGGGGAAACCCCGTTCTGACTGTCTCCCCAATGGCACAGGCCTGGTCCCATACTTTATATTCAAAATGTATGATAATCATCTAATTGCCAGAGAAAATTTTCCATTTTATTCCATGGTCAGTCGTGAGGTGTGTCCAATATGGTGAGGCGCATGAAAGACAAAGTATAAGTGCCACATCTGAGACATATCTAAAGAAATAAAGAGATTAATAAGGCATTACTCTTGATGAGAAAATAAACACGGATAATGAGATGAGAGATTGATGCCAAATATACATCAGTGACAAACTGTTCGGAAGGATGCTGTTTGTTCAGCAACTTGTCTGAGCTTTGACATTGACTTTTGCTATTTCTGAACAAAAAAGAGAAAAATCCATACAGTTTCGGCTCGAAAGCTGCCATCTTTACTGTCATGTGAGAATAACTAGAGCTCTCATTGGTCTGTCATTATAGAGTCATGAGGCTATATTCCTACTGTGACTGTGAGCAACTGGTTAGCTGAGGATTATGGTGATTATAATCGCCATGGTCATCACGCACATGCCTGCAAATTTTCCAGCCCTTTAATAATTTGGGTATCTGACGAAAATATTCACCCTTGTTTAGTCCACATAAGGATGAAATAGGCTTCTGAAAGACTCTACTCATGTTACTTGGTTTTCTCCCCACAGTACAAGAATTAAATTTGGTGTGCCTATTCAGGCTGCAATGAAGAATGGCTATCCTCCAAAACCCCTGGTGGTGAGTGCTTCTATTATATCAGCCTTAAATCACACTATTTCAAGTGACCAAATGATTAATTATCCCTTAAAAGATATGTCCATTCTCTCAGACAGTCTGCTGAGGTTTGGGAGGGGACTTCCTGGTGCCCTCGGAGCTTAGTGGCAACATACAGTTGATCTGTTTGTGATGTCTTTTCATTTTGTCCTGTCTTGTCTTTGTTTGTTGCCAGTGGTGTCGATGGCACGCCATCATAGTATTAGCCAGAAGTCAAGAAGAGAGTGTCTGAAATCTCCATTTTTTCAGAAACAGGATGTCTCATTTTACTGTTCCCCTATCTTTCCCATGTTAAATTTGACTGAAACTGGGTGGCTCAAATGGCTTCTTGTGTGTCTCAAAGACAATGAGACACCCCTCTGGTTTACACTATGCACGCCATCATATGAGTGAAATAACTTTAAGTATGATGTTAAACCCCGATCAAACAAACTAAATAAAGAAAAAGTCATTATGACGATCATCAGTTGATGGTAACTTGATAATTACTGGGATAACAAACATTTCTGATATACTGAATTAATAGGGGGAGGGAAGGAGCAAACTTCCTGTTCCTCTGTAATTGAGGAAGTGTATTCCTGTACCATATAAACAGCTAGGAATTATGAAATATTATCCACTTGGAAAACATGATCATGAAATCTGACTTAAGATATTAGTCAGATGGACTCTCTGAAATAGCTGTTGGTCTTGATTTAGAGTAAACTGTTGGCTGAATGTTGAATTTGATCAAAGATGACCTTTTGCTCCCAAAATGGGCTGTAAGCTTGCTCAAACTTACACCTTACACTAACATGTGACTTAAATCTGGTTAAAAGGAAACATCTGTTAAGTTTTTGGTATGTTGTGATCATTTGTGGTATTGAATAAAGCTCATTGTGTTAAAATATAACAAACATTAATGTTTCAATTAATAGATATCACTTTAATTAAGATCTTCCCACTAGGGGTTGTATGCCTAAAATCAAAGCTGTGTTTGCAACTTTTTTAAAGCCAATTTTTATTGATTCAATAAATATCAAAAACAAAAACATTTCAACGTTTGAAAACACATTTTTAAGACATGTTTTGTCAGATGAAAATAAGATTTTATTAATACTTGTGGACATTTAAGGTTAACTTTGTGATTGCTATTTTTATGTTGATAGGATTTGCTGTCCTACATTGCCAAAGAAGGGGTGACCACAATGGACTTATTTCGACGCCCAGGAAACCCAAATGATTTGCGGCGAATAGTGAAAAGATTATCCGAAGGAAAACCAGTTATTCTCACAAATTACAATTTTTATACTTTGGCATCTGTCGTTAAGGTACCTTCTACAAAAGTGATAACTGATTTCTGGTTCTTTGTTCAACAGTAAATATATATTATTCCACGACAAAAAATTCTGTGACAAAAATTGTTGGACATTTTCCATTCTTTTCCAGACCAACATTGTGGTAAAAAAGTTATAAAATTTGATGGATCAACCAAAGCATGAACAAAACAGGATGTGTCTGTATTATGTGAATGGATTTTAATGTGTCCGGACTCTTTGAGATCAAGTGATAGACATTTATTGGTTTTAGTGTGTCTGAACTCTTTGAGATCAAATGATGGACATTTACTGGTTGTAGAGTTTCCAACAAAAACTCATTTGACTAAATATCCTCGTCTTTATAATCCTATTAAGTTGTTATATAAACAGTATAAATAAATGAGATAATGGTAACGTCAAAACTTTTAACCAAGGTAATCTAGCAAAGCTTTGCTGCCAAAGATATGCAGACAAACATCTGCTACATAATATTCATTATTTACTTTTTAAAAATTTAAACTGGAGTATCGGAACTTGAAGTGCAGTCATCCATTCATGCCTCAAATTTATCTGGATTCCATTGTAATTATAATATTTGTTATATATTTTCTGGTTTGGGTTCAATAAGGCTTTTGACAAGTTTAGTCTAGTTTTGTGTATTATTTACCATGCGGCATAAATCACTAATCAATGTCTACTATTAACCTGTACACATCTTGAGCTGATGGTAATTATGAGCTTATGTCATCACACTGATTGCTGCAGTAGCCCTATTTCAAAATGACCCCTTATAGAAAGCATTATTAAGATTGATGATGTAAAGAATGGACCTGTTTGTCCTCAAATTGTGTTGGGTTTGATGTGAGAAATAATGATTTGGTGCACCTTTGGCAATTCTTATGAAAAACTTTCTTGTTTCAGAAATTTTTACTCAGGATTCCAGATGGCGTATTTGGGGCAGAAGGAGAGGAATGCCTTTTACAAGTGCTTTCATTAACTCATTCTTTAGACCAACTGGATGCTGTTCATCAGTGAGTTCTCTCCCCTTATTTCCATACTGTCTTAAAATATTATTTATTTGCTTGATATTTTACACAGTTCTTTGCACATATCTTTTTTATTTTTGGGAGCAGAGTCACTGAAAACTATTAATATTGACTGTTCAGATCTATCTTCCAATATATCTTAAGCCCAACTGTTTAACTGTTAAAGAGAAAGACCACTTTTAGATGTTTGTCTTTGAAAATATGCAATATTAAAAATAATTAATTTAGGTTGAAAATCAGTGGCCTTTCCCTTTAAATATTTTTTCACCAAACTTGATATCAACAGACAGTGGTACTGTCTGCTGTTATAATAATTCTGGCATGCAGCCATGCTGAGTGGGTAGCGTGTCCGCATACTTATCCAGTTATCCTACCATCCACAGGTTCAAGTCCATCTGTTGACCATCAGGTATATGAGTTAGTCTCATAATGTGGCTCCTGCAATCACAGGGATGGGTTTCTTTTTATCGGGTTTCATCCCGGTTTTCTGCCTATTGGCCAATCCGTCCTCATATACGTAAAATAACATTGAGTACGACTTTACACCCCAATCAAACAAACAAAAAAACTAGTATTTATGGGGTTTATGTGAGCTATGCTTATTTTTTTATTAGCATTGCTGTCTTTACTTAGCACAGGAGGAAAATTAACTTTCTAACATTAAGGAAACGCTTCACACCTTGGTTGTGCTAGTATCTATTGTTAGAATACACCGCCACGATATAAGTGAAAAAAAAAACTAAAGCGCGGTGTTAAACACCAATCAATCAATCACTTTTTTAATTCTCAGAAATATTTTGAATTCGAACAAAAAGTTTAAAAACTCAATTTGAGAATAGCCTGACCATGAAGCTGTTTTGTTGAGGTCTGACTTTCTATATGGTGTGTTTTCATACTAATGCCTCTATGTCTGGAATCAAACCCTGGAACCATCTGTGCATTTGTTTAAGAAATGAAAAAAAGAATCTTTTGTGAGGAAAACTGCTTTTTAATTTCAGGACACAAATTGATGCTTCATAATACTTACTAAAAACAACAACAACATGTATTTAAGATGAGTTATTGGAGTAGTGGTTCACAGACTGTAACTTAAATTAAATCTCTCTGTTTCAGATTCATCAGTTCTTTGAGTATAGGTCACCAGCAATTATTATCCTTGTTATTTGGTACCTGGTTTCGTATTGTCAATCACTCAGACATTAATTCCATGTCCGGGGAAGCGTTGTCCCGTAGTATAGCCGGCAGCATGTTTCACACATGTGCAGATGACCCAGTCAAGGTCACTAAAGCAAGTCAAATCCTGCAAATTTTAATAGAGAACTTTGGTATGGCAGGCATGTTCGGTGAACAAAACATTAACTACTTTGCAGAAACAACTCGGACAGGCTTGCATGTCCGTGAACGATTCCGATATCAATACAATTACCCAACCGAAGAAATTCTACCTCGTAAGTATGGTTCAATTCCTGTTTGGAGCTTTTGTTCATTTTACGCTGTAAAATTCACTTTATGTCTATGGTAATAGTCAGTCTAATTATATCAGATTTCATAAATGTTTCCCGTGTTTTGTTTGTCGCTTACGCAATCACCCTACTTACACTGTTTAATTTGGTCACACTTACTGTGGTTCATGAAAGGTCACAGTTTCAGTTGTTCAATAAAATCACAGATAACATGGGGCTATGGTAAACATCAAATTTCGCCAAAACAAGCAGAAGTTGTCAGATTTTCTTTTGTGTTGATGTTATAACTCACATTTAGTAAACAGAGGAAAATATAACTCCACTAAAAGTTTATTATTTGAATGGTGTTTGTTGATTGGGTGCGTATCCGTTCATCATGTTAAAATACACAGTCCCTAAACTTTGTTTTGTCGGCAGAAGTCTTCGTCTTTTACAAACCAGATCTGTGATTGGTCAATTTAAGAAACCAATCAATATGGTAAGTATATGTAGAGCGATTGTGTTAGATCACAATTTAGCGATAAACAAAACAATGGGAGTGTTTTTGAGATCTGATTTTAATTAGATTGTGGTAATAGTACAACTGGAATGGGGCTCCGGATTATATGTTTTTCACAGGCATACATAGTCTGCCAAATGTCAGTGCAGCCTTGTTTCATTTTATGGAGAAGTACTAAATGTTAATGTATCAATTACTTGACACTTTAATGTCCAATTTAAAGCAAGAAAGAATTTAATGTGGGGTAATATTTCATAAATCAAGTTTGTTTGTCAAAGCACTGAACAATTGAACTTCTTTTTTGGATGCCCCTCAACATGTTTTCATATCCACTGTACAGGGGGTGTTAATTTGTGTGCGATAAATTGTTCAGAAAGAGAAATCTGAAGAATTCTCACACTGCCGATTTATACTGTGGTTGATTTGATCATATTTTATAATGCAATGTGTGATAAAGTTTAAAAAGTAAGGAATTCAACTAAATTAAATTTAATTAATGTTGGAATCACTGGCTGTCACACAGCTAATCAACTCCGAGTAAAGAAAATGTGCACTGGGGTAGCCTTTCCAGTTTTAAATATAGCTTCACCTACCTCTCACTCATTGATATTGAATGCTGCTCTCGTCCGCGGCATTATTTAAGTTAAGTATGGTGAAATAAAGTCATTAAAGTATTCAAATAAATATATATTTGTAGAAATAACATTTATAAATACACTAAGTATGTTGTATCACCTTGCACGGCTATATACATATATTAGTATAGTTGACACAAATATCGCAACACATCTGTCTATCATTACACCCCTATGTTGAATGTAGAAATTTTGATGGCAAACTTATGATTGAATTTTTTAAAGTGAGGGTGCTAGTTCTGTAGGGATACACCTTACTAGGATTGCCAATTTGGTTAAGTTTGTTCAAAAAGTAGCTTGTAAAACAAATGAAAGGCTTTGTTGCAAAAATTTGTCCATGCTCATAAAGTAATGTCACGGTATTCTATGATTAAGCTGCAAAGTTAGCAGGACTCCTTGAGCCCTGGGATAAACTTCATTACTCTGTATTATTGCTATGTTTACAGGGAATTTCATCAGGTTCCTTCTGTTAAATAGCTATAATAATAAAGGTTCTGTATACTGTTCTTTGTTGGGCTAAATCCACTGATCATTCTCGTTCTACATGTGTATATCAAGTCACCATCAGTGCCACTCATACATTTTGAAAATATTTCTACAAATAGTATATCAGGTTTATCTAGAAGTGACTACATCAGGGAATTCAACTATTTAAATTAATCAACATCCCTGTGCCAGTGTGAATAATTTTTAGAAATATACAAACACCACAACACATATCTGCTAAAAAAGAAAACAAACCCATGCAAATGTTGGTGGTACCTTTCCCACTTAATTTCCCAGCGGAATTAAAAAATTTGCCCAGAAAATCCTCTTTACCGTTTACTAATAATTTCTAATCAAACATAGAAACGTTCGTGTTTTTTTTACTTGGTGGAAAAATAGTAAGGATTCCATAAAGTAACAACCATTGCACGAAATGTATTTATTAGTCGTCCAGCTTTTTTTAAAAAGTGGAGCCTGTTTCTTGCACACTTAAAATTTTGGGCAAATGATGTCATTGTTATAGTAGAGAAGTTAAGTCCTCCTCAACAAGGAAACTTGTTTTGATGCGAACAGCTCAAAGATTGTCTGTAATGTCCTATCGCCGGTGTCAACGGTCTGATATACATGTACTACCAAAACGACCCATTTCATCCTAGATTTAATTCAGTTATTGAGTAATTTCTAGACAAAAGCTTTGTGTGTTGCTTTGTGTACTCTTCTAAGAGGGGTTGAATATTTTTTTACATGATTAGCATTTAAGAGTGATACAGGGTTTCTTCCACCAGTATTTCTGATACCGCCATCCTTCCCTTGGAATATTCTTCAGTATAAATTTTAAACGAGGAACCATTCACAATAAAGTCTGAAATTCTGGTATACCAAAGGTTCTCTAATGCTAGTAATGTTAGCTTATGTGCTGCTTTCCATAAATATATTGTAGAACCATATAACAACTTACACTAGTGAAACTATACATGTAGATAACCAAAATTATTTATTTCTAGATCAGTTTTATAATTATCTTTTGACATTTGACCCCAGCTGCAGAAATATAGATAATTTTCAATGTTACAGCTGAACATTTGATTGGTCACGGACCACATGAATGCAGAATGTCAAAGGGTGAGTTACGTGCCCCTGAATTGTGTTTTCCCCAACAGATGTCTCCAATTGTTATCACATTTATAAATGATCTAGCTCATACCAACAGTGTCTGACTAGTACAATATGTATAATAATCGAGAGAAATATTTATTTCCATCCTTTGAGTAGAATTATCGTTAAGGGTTACCAATTTAGGTTACAGAATAATAGGCCAATTCACTGGTAAAGTGCTCCAATGTCTTTTTGACTGTATATGTGTTTTATTTATGTCCGAACAGTTTTGTTTCAATTAAAGTAATTAATTGTCAGAAGATGTTATGGAATTAATGTTATGCAAAGTCTGTTTTGCACGTTCAAACGAAACAAAACAAAATCATCTGAAATTTACAGGATAAAAGGAGTTATACTGTAAACTTTCGACAGAATATATAAATATGTTTTAGCAGTTTACCAAGTTCCTTTCCTCTGACGTTGCTCAGGTTTTGCTCTGAAATATCATATGTAAAATATGTGTGCATGTTAAATTGTCAAAGAAGATATATTAGTTTTGCATTGTTGGGAGCTATTGTTCCTGTACTTGTGATAACAGTTGTAAGACAAGAATATGTTGGGGAATGTTTGAAGTTTTATCCGATTTGTTATGAATTATTTAGCCTTCAAAATTTGTGCTGCATTAACCATAGATTTCCCCTTTATCTCCAGTCATTGTGTTTTGTTTTTTTTCAAACTAACTAAGTTGTACTTCGATTGAAATTGGTTGAATTTTTTTGTTGTATTATAAAGCTTGTTTTAGATAAATTACTTACGCATGCGTAGAAATATGTTTTAGTTGTTTTCATACAACAAGAGCCTGCAGCGGTGGCTTAGTGGTAGCGTGTGGGCTAACTAATCCTACTCCAATTTACTGTACACGGGATTGAGTCCGACTGCCGACCATCATGTATATCAGTGAGTCACATGATGTGGCTCCGGCAATCACGGGGTGGTTTTTACGAGGTTTCCTTTCAGTTTTCCACCTTTAATGAGGAATGAATCAGTGTGAAGTGGACAAACCATCGTCATATAAGTGAAATACCCTTGAGTACGACGTTAAACCCCAATCAAACAAACAAATCATACAAGACAATGTTTCACGCCAAACAAGATTTATGTCTTTTGTTGAGTCTCTCTACAACACTTCTAAGGTAATTAAATTATCTGGATAAGAACAGTATGTTATAAGCACACTCATGCTGTCTTCATTTCACAAAATTCACAGATTCTATTGCAATAATGGAAGGGATTGCATTCAATGTTCCAACAGATTACACACATCAGTATGGCTGCTTTAACGCATTTGACAAATTTCACATGTGTATGCTGTGAGCATTATAACCTGAACACAAATTCGTAACTTAATTTCAAACTTTGAATATATTTTCTTCTAGGACAAAGGGAAAGATTTTACAAAATTTTGTATGCAAATATTTTTCGCCATTTTTGTAAATTTATTATTTATGCAAATATATCTTGTGAAGATCATAACTTGTAAATAAGTTGACCCAGTTGTCCTCAAACTGACAATTTAACTTCATTCAACTCCTACCACAGCTAGGATTACTTTCCACCAAATTATGCAAACCAATATGATGATAAGCACCATGGCCTTTTTCTCAAGAAACTATTGTCAAAACTAGGAAAAGGTGATTTAACTATGATAGTTAGCATATTTTTATTCAAAATGAGCTGTTAGCTGTGGACCTGCTAGCTACTCAGCCTATACTTTAAAATAGCAGGTTGTCTGTTGTCAGACAAATATAGCTTTAAAATTATTACTTTTATCTTCCAATATTCCAAGCTATGCGAAAATGAAATTTATAAGTTTCTATTAATTTTTATATGATAATTTGCAATATTGCCTATATCCCCCATGTCAAAAATCATGGAGAAGCCCTCCCTTTATACTGTAACCTGTTAAGCTACAATATTATTTCAAAAAGGGACATTACTCTGTTGTCACAATTTCATAAATAGACACTTATTGGGATGGAACATCACATTGGGCTACAGTGTAAAATGAATATCAAAAGTGCTGTAAAAACTTCTCTGGTTCATTTAGTTTTCTGTATTTATTAACATTAAATTGGTCCATGTTCCGCTAGATCTGGACTTACTAGATTTTTAGTAAAGATTTTCTTACATCAATCTTATGGTTTTATTGCTGTTGTTCAATTATTGCTTATATGCTTAAAATCAGCAAATTTTACAGGACCATTTAGCTGGTATACTAGACTAGTGTCACTTACAAGAAGAAGCTAACAAGTGTCATAGTAAGACAGTACTTCATTCAAAGGGCCCAACTTACTGTGTTCATAAGCATACACTTTAATTAATACATGAGTGGCAACATGAAGCTGATCTGTTTGTGGTGTCTTTATGTTACGTTCTGTGGTTGTCCGGTTTTTGTCCTGTCCTGTCCTGTCTTTGTTTGTTGCCAGTTGTGTGAACCGTGTTTTCCTTCACCCACTGGGCTGGCACACTGTCATATGAGTGAAATAACCTTATAACATGTACAGTGTTAAACCCCAATCAAAGACAGAAACAAACAATCATTTATACATCAATGCTACATGTATGTAGTACCAGTACATCACAAGTCACCTCACAATGGACCGCTTAAATAGCATATACATGGATGTGTGAATGTGATCATGACAAAGTGTTCACAGCAAATTATTCAAGCATTATGATACAGTTTTAAATTTATATTTAACAAATCACACGTTTGTATACCTTGACTTACATTATATAAACTATTTTTCTGGATGCTCCACTTGGTGTTATTTCTATATGCGGCAGTATTAACCAGTCACCATAACCCTGTAACTTGAACAAGTAACAGGCCTTTGATAAGGAATTAATATTATGTGTAAAAGAACTGCATTGATTTGGTATTACCAGAAAGGTTTTTAATTTATTTCCTTAGAAAATTTAATCTTTCAACATATTAAATTTTCTACTTCTGACTGAAATGTAAACACTCTATCCAGAATAATATTTTTTTTAAAATGTTAAGTAAAGGTATTCACATTGATATTGGCAAATTCCATCCTATGGTACAATCTGAATGTTTCGTAAGAGACCTGCTAATTTGTCCACAGTTCACAATTTGTTCACATTTTTATCTCACCGCATGCCTTTTACTGTTTTGTGTACTGTTTAGTTGTTGAGATTAACAGTGATTATTTTTCTTCACATGAGAGTTATTTCCCTTGCCACTGCACGATTCTGTTTTTGCTTCCGGCATGTCTAGGTGAGACGTCACTAGGATGGTTTGCCATTTTATTACAAGAAGAAGCTATTAAGCATGGTTTTGATCTCATTAAAGATGGTAAGAATTTGAGAAGCTGTGGGATCTAACCATCATAATAATTCCTGTACTCTGTATCGACAGCTTGTTGCCCTTGACAACATAAGATATGCACCTTACTGAGACTTTGAGATGAAGCATGAGGAGTTTGACCTATGACCTTGTGGTGTTTAACTTCACTGAATAGATGAGCAGATGATATTCTTGAGCAGGTCCATGATTGTTAACAGTCTCAGTAAAAATTACACCTTTATAAAACTCTTCAAAAAAACATTTGGAATCAACCTTTTCTACAAGTGCCTTTGTTTATATAATGAGAATATTCAGGAAAGTTTTCTATGAAGACTCAAACAATTTTTAAAAAATATACAAGAACTTGTTATTTCCTCTAAAAACTATTTTGACAGTTATGCCCGGTTCACACTATTTAATGTAAAGCAGACAAACCGTTTTTTCTTCAATAGTCCCACGTTATCAGGACAAGAGTGACCCCCCTTTGTGGCACAGCCTAACTTTGTTGCCATAACCTGAAATATTGTTTGGAATCAGAGATTTTACATTATTTTAAAATAAGTGTAATTTCAAAACGAGAAAGCCCTCTGGCTGAAGACTGTATAATTGAAGTATCTTTACAGCTATGGAAGAATGTTAATTTTGCAACATTAAGGTTGTGTTGCTGTTCAGAGTTAAACATCAATCAATCAATCAAAATGAGATATAGGTCACTCTGATGCCCGCACTCTCACTCATATTGCTTGTATTGGAATGAGGTCAGCTGCATATTGCCTATTGTCCTGTTTGTCACATGTAGACCATCCCAAGGAAATGTCTTTACCATTAATACTGACATTGCCATACTGATGTAGCTCGGGCAATCGTATCGGTGGTTTTTACGAGGTTTCCTCCTGGTTTCCACCATATTTAAAGCAAGCAACAGTGGGAAGTGGACAATCTGTCATCAAATAAGTGAAATACCCTTGAGAACAATTTTAAACCCAATCAAACAAACAAACTTCAGCTGACAATGTAGCCAGTTGGCTAAGGGTAGTATGTGTCGATCACATTCATGCTGTTTTTGCTATGAAATTAAGGGTCATTAATTTACGAACAGAGCAAAACACTATCCATTTTAGTGTTTTGATAGTGTGGCTATTGTTGAAGCATGCTACCATCCTACAAGTGAAGTGCCCTTCAGCATGGCATTAAACATCAATCAATGAGTACAGCATAGACAGCAAGAAATGAGATCAGTGATAAATGTAGAGTGATAGTGCTCCCCAACTATAATCTCTATTATGCTGATGTTAGTAACTAAAAATAATCTTGATCGGGTAGCCATGAGAACCATCAACTGTTTATGGACTAGAATTGAACGTGATCAGATCTTGCTGTGTGAACGGGCTATAACTGATGGATCTGTTATGAGAATTATTTTGCTTGTCTATTCCGTCAAGTTGTTCAGTAGATCAACTAGATGTTCCCTTGCTTGATACCTCCCTGCTTGTACACCCTAGAGAGATCATGTAGTATGACAGTTACCATTCAAATTATTGCTTTAGGAAATAAACGATATAACACAAATTTAAAAATTTTCTCATTCTAACAATATAATAGATCTGATACATAATTTGTTGTTTGTTTATATTTTCTATTAGACTACTTACATGCTGCATGGAGTATCCATGACGCACATAAACATAGCTCAATAACCAACCACTTAGTAGTGAGCTTTTTACCTGCAGTCTTAACTAAACTAGTACTTAATCTGTGGCAAATAACAATCGCAATAATTAAAATCAGCCTTGCTAACTAAACATGCAGAAAAAAAACCAAATGATTGATTAACACTACCGCAATGCAATCACGACTTCAGGCGTGGTGTAGCGGAGGGCTCAGAGGGAGCTTCCTATTGCCTTGGTGCTCACCAGAGCTATTAAGGGGCAACATGAAGCCGATATGTGTGTGACCTCTTTGTATTATGTCCTGTGACTGTCCTGTCTTGTTGAGAGTATGGGTTCTTTCACTCAATGGGCTTACTTAATTACTTCTTTTATGTAATTCCTCGCTTAATTACTTCTGTGAGCGGGCAGAGTAAGCTTCCTGTTACCTTGATGCTCACAGGGTTTTTATGTAATTCCTCGCTTAATTACTTCTGTGAGTGGGCAGAGTAAGCTTCCTGTTAACTTGATGCTCACAGGGTTTTTATGTAATTCCTCGCTTAATTACTTCTGTGAGTTGGCAGAGAAAGCTTCCTGTTACCTTGATGCTCACAGGGTTTTTATGTAATTCCTCGCTTAATTACTTCTGTGAGTTGGCAGAGTAAGGTTCCTGTTACCTTGATGCTCACAGGGTTTTTATGTAATTCCTCGCTTAATTACTTCTGTGAGTTGGCAGAGAAAGCTTCCTGTTACC
>JAQQZZ010139743.1:10876-27514 GCA_030265115.1 Mopalia vespertina | reverse complement strand
TTGTTTGTTTGATTGGGGTTTAACGTCGCACACAAGCCTGTGCCAGTGTTTGTTTGTTTGATTGGGGTTTAACGTCGTACACAAGCCTGTGCCAGTGTTTGTTTGTTTGATTGGGGTTTAACGTCGTACACAAGCCTGTGCCAGTGAGATTAATTTATTGGAATATAAATCTAATATTTACTGTTCTCTCTTGACAGCCCATGAGTAATGCTGATTTTATAGTTCCTGTGGAAATAGCTGGTACCACCCATCAGGTAATGTCATCCTTAGGGTTTTCATTTTATTTTATTTTTTAAAAACTAGGCTAGATTTGATCATCCTGTACTGCGCACATGTTTTATTCCAAAGCGGACCTTCATTATTTGAAGGTGTCACATATGATTTGCAGGATTTTTATTCTTTGGTTTCCTGATAATTGTCCACACCATATTTAAGTAAGGCAGGGGAAGTACTGGTCAATTCGTCGTCATCTAAGTGAAATATCCTTGAATTTGTTGTAATATAACCAGTTTCTTCTCAATCCTGCCGTTTTGTATCATAAAATAGAATTTTTACGTATGATTGTAAATCTTCAAAATTGACAGAATTTTAAACACCGTATCTACAGTTTTTAGATCAAAATTTGAACTATTTAATATATTGACACATTTAAAATTTTTAACACTTATGTATGTCCTATTCAGTTCTTTTTGTTTCTCTTTTTGATGTTAATGACCAAGGGTGCCATTGATTGCAATAATCTCTAAATGTAAATGTATAAATAAATTAGTTTGACTATGTTCACGCCACAGCTTGGCTGAAATACCGCTGAATGTGGCGTAAAACAGTAATTAATCAATCTCAATCCTGCCAACATCCCTCCCATCACCCACATACACAGTCACATCTTTCTATTTATGCAAGTTCAAATAGGTTTCACCATTGATTGCATTTTACAGTAGCAGGTGGTTGGAGGGAGCTTCATGCCGCCCTGGTGCTCTCAGAGCTAAAGGGGAACAGGAAGCCGATCTATTTGTGGTGTCTGTATTGTGACCTGTTATTGTCCTGTATTTGTCCCATCTTGTTTGGTGTCGAGGGTGGTTTCCTTCATCCATTGGCCCGGCACGTCGTCATATAAGTGAAATACCCTTGAGTACGACGTAAAACCCCAATCAAAGAAACAAAGCAATTTACAGCACAGAGAACACCTGTTGAAAAGAACAAATTTCTGCCATTAGGTGAACTTAAAAATACTCAGAAATTGCGTCTTGAAGGTCTGTCTTGCATTTGCTTGCTTAAAGCCTATCTGTGTTAATGGTTTTAACATTTTTTACTGACATTTTGTTTTACAACAATCCTGTAGTGAATAACTTAGGCCTACTGATGAGGAATTTTAAGAAAAAAATAATACAATTTCTAAAAATCCTCAAAAAACATAAAGGATACTAATTAGCCCTAAACATGAAATGTAAAAAGCTAGAGTAAACCTCTAGCCGGCTCATTTTCTTGAGGAAATTGCTAAAAATGTTTATTTCTACATGTGATAAAAAAGTGGAAAATTTCGTCTCCACAAACGACAGAAAAATCTTATCATAAACTGTTTATGTAGGCGAAAAATATATTGACAATTTAAATGGACTGTAACTATTTAAAGATAAAGTGCATAGGAAGTACACACATATTGCTTACAAAATGTACCAGAGGACATGGGAAACAATATTTACTTCCGTTTTAAAAAAGCGACCCTAACTGCTTCCTCCTAATCTAAGGAAGTAATTTTCTCTCCACTCTTAAGCAGAAAGCAAAGAATAATTTTTTTAGAATAAAGTACATTTAATTTTTAGATATTTCCTTATTCCCAGTTTGTTTATAATGTGGCCACGTAAACCAAGGAAATTTAACACGGGTTAAATCACATATGTTCATTAGAGCTTAGAAAGTGTATAAATTAACTTACGTCATGTCAATTATGATCAGAAAATACTTTTAAAAATAAAATTTTCTGGCACAATAATTTCTAGGCAGGTCTACGTCTTTTTGCATAACTAGGAGACATTTCAATAATGCTTCATTGCTAGTTTTTAAAGAGCTAGAGACAACTCAAATGGTAGATTTCATTAGAGCTTGAGAACATGCTCTATCTTTTACTTTAGTGCTCATGTACTTCTGGTACTCCAAAGTGAAAAACAAATTGAAGATTTGCATCTTTTTGCTCAATCTTCTACAATTTTAGCACATGATTTTTTTTCTGTGTTGTAATGGCAATCCATGGCTCAGTGGTTAGCAGGTCTGGCTACTGATCTTCCTTCCAAATATACTCACAGGTTCAATTCCCCCTGTGGTGGAAGTAGTAAGTGAGATGAATCTGAAAATCTTGGGTCGGTTTTTGCTTTTTACAGCATTTTAAAATAAAGCAGAGTTAAAAAAGGACCATTTGTCATCTAAACGAGACAACCCGTTATACATCTTGTATAGAAACGATGTATTCTGATCAAAATGGCATTTTTTAGGGGAAAGAGTTTGGTTTTTGGTCAAAGATTCATATGACCTCCCCTAAACTGATGAAACAAAGCTGTAGAAAAAGCTTTCCTGGTGTCTTCTGCAGTATTTTGTACACATAATTTATGTTAAATACACCATCAAAATACACTCAGAAGATGATATTCAGTGCTATGCTCTAAAACAAAAATGCACAAAATTGTAAGAAAATACTCCTGAACAACAAATTTGTTCCACATAAATTTCTTCTAGGGTAGACAGGTCTGGAGTTGTCCCATGGATTCTAAGTCCAAAATTCAAGTGGGACTTTGAATCTTGGATAGAAAACAGTCTGAGAGCAAATATTTTATCTTAAAAGTTATTCTGTACAAAAACAACATTTTCTTGGATTGAATAAGTAACTGTCTAACCAATTTGTTAATTTTAACAGTTTTCTTTTAAAAGCATTCAAGAAATGTTGGCGTGATATGAAACATACATAGCTTCTCACAAGACTGAAAATGTAATTTACTTTGCAGGATTATTATTTTATAAATAAGAAGTGTGTGAAACTACAAACCACCTTTTAACAAACTTCTCTCTGTTTTGTTTTCAGGTATATGTATTAAAGAGGCCTTATGTGGATGAATTTCTAGAAAAAATGGGAGAGCTTTTTGAGTGTGTTCTATTTACAGCAAGTTTAGCAAAGGTAAGCTTTCTTTAATTTATAGATTCTTTGAGCGGCGTTTAGAAGTCAACAGTACATATAGTCTGGTATGGATACCAGGATATCTTCTCTATCATTCCAAGCAGGTGGTTGGAGGGAGCTTCATGTTGCCCTGGTGCTCTCAGAGCTAAAAGAGAACAGGAAGCCGATCTGTTTGTGGTGTCAGTATTGCATCCTGTATTTGTCCGGTCTAGTCTTTGTTTGTTGCCAGTGGTGTCAAGGGTGGTTTCCTTCACCCATTGGGCTGGCACATCGTTATATAAGTGTAATACCCTTGAGTATGACATTAAACCGCCATCAAACAAACAAACAAACCAATTACCCAATGCTCTGTTGCCCTGGTGCTCTTAAGGCTATGGGGACACAATAAGCTCTGGCTGATAGAGGAAGATTTATTTTGCCCTTGTGCTCACCTTGCCCTAATTGTTTACCTTGACCTATTGTTTACCTTGACCTATTGTTTACCTTGACCTATTGTTTCACATTTGCTGTTTCAGTATGCTGACCCTGTAGCTGATTTGTTGGATAAATGGGGAGTTTTTAGGTCGCGGTTGTTCCGAGAGTCCTGTGTCTTTCACAATGGAAATTATGTCAAGGTGAAGTAATAAACTTCTGTTATTTATGATATATGCTCTGTACACGACCACCTGCTGACAACAGGTGTTTGAAAAAGGTCTCAAGATGTGGCTCCAGCAATCCTGGGACTAGCTTTTACAATGTTTCCTCTCCGGTTTTCCATCGTATTAAAGTCAGGAATTGTGTGAAATGGACAATCCATCATCATACGAGTGAAATACCCTTAAGTACCAATCGCCATTTAAGTTTAAGCATTAAACACAAATCAAACCAGCAAACTGTTCTTGCTACATTTTGCCCATAGCCTGGCCTTAATAAAGGCACACCCTGTCCATATATATTAAATAAAAAGTTTCTCTTTTAAACAAATTTTATGAAAGATATATATTGTTTTCCTTAACAATTGTCCTTTGGAATTTCCAAACTATTAATTAATTATGAATATTATTTTTTAATTTTGTAGGATTTGAGTCGTTTGGGTCGGGATCTGGACAAATCAGTGATAATAGACAATTCTCCTGCCTCTTATATCTTCCATCCACAAAACGCTGTAAGTCTCTATTTAATGTCTACTATGTGCCAAATTCAATATGGCCACCATTACCATAGCAACTGGTTACCGCGGCAATAAAATAAACTCTTATTTGAATTTCCCAGAGTACTCTTTCACATATTTGCAAATATCATTAAAATCCATTGAGTATTTCTTGTACCCACCCTGAAGTGCTTACTATCCCCTTAATGTCTACTATGTGTGAAACACTAAGTTTGTATTTAATCTCTACTATCAGTAAAACATGTTTCCTTTGCATTAAATATCTGCTTTCCACACAATGCTTTAATCATTTTTTTCGGCTGTTATCTGCAAAACTTATTTGTTAGAATTAGTGATGCCTAGTTTTCAGCAATTTTTTTTAAAAAGAAAAATGCTATGCTTTGTGAAAAAAATTGGACTATATGGAATATGTCTGGTTTTAGGTGCCGGTTGCGTCGTGGTTCGACGATTTGTCAGACACAGAGTTATTGGACCTGTTACCTTTCTTTGAACACCTGGCTAAGGTAGATAATGTGTATACAGTGCTCAAAAACGCCAATACCACCAATGCGGGCACATAGCAGCATGGATGTGTCGTTAATGCCGCAATTGACATTGTCTTAGACGCTGTAATGTTTGTGCCTCGAAGGCATTATGCAACGAGTTTTGTGCACATACCTTTAATAGCTCTTTGATACCAGTGGTTAATAAGGTGTAGAATGAATTTCCAGTGACCCAATGGAACAGACAATCCTACAAAACCATTAAAATTGAGATGACAATGTGTTCACAAGCATCAAGTTTTTCACGTATCCCTTGACTTGGAAATGTGAAGAAATCAACGAGTTTACAGTTTGTATAAATACAGAATTGGCCGTTTTTTAATTATTTACCAGATCAAAAAGCAGTTTGACTGTCGCCAGTAACCAACAAATACCACATGATTTATATTTTGATAAAGATATCCAGTCGCACGAATGGTTCTGGAAATATCAACACACCTCAATGGGGAGAGTTTCTCTGTCTGTAAAATAATTTGTAGCATTTCCATGGATTAAAGTTGGCTTTATTACCCCGGTCTCAAACCTATAAGCAAGCGTAATGGACCAGATCGCCGGGTTCTGACCAATGAGATGAATTTGTCTGTCACAGTGATATTTTAAACATTATTGATCAGTAAAAATCGACAAGGCTTTAATAATTCAGGACAACTGGGTTAAGTGTTTGCCTGTAAAACTTGTGCTGGCCACTAAATGTCCCACCAGAAGTATGATAACCCTATAAACAAAAATTAATCAGTTGCCCCAAAGTTTGTGAAAATGGACAGATGTGAGTTTTCCACAATCATGACTATAACCGTAATCATGGCAACATAAACTTGGAGATCAGATGAACACTAAAGGTAAACCAATCACCAATGAACAAGTAGAAGTTCAGCAAATTTGTGTTTCAAACTCAAGAGAGAACTGTCACATTAAAAGAACAGATTTGAGAATTCGATTCAGGGATATAGTGGGGCTTTCATAAGGCTGGGGTGTGTGGAGAGGGCATTAAAAACACTACAAGGCCGATGGTTGCTGATAATAGTGTGTGGCATTTAAAACACACTCAAGACCGATAGATGAAGCTCAGGTGTGTGGAGAAAGCACTGAAAACACCACAAGACTGAGGAATAAAGCTTATAGTGTGTGGAGAAAGCATTCATAACACCACAAGACCGATAGATGAAGCTCAGGTGTGTGGAGAAAGCATTGAAAACACCACAAGACTGAGGAATAAAGCTTATAGTGTGTGGAGAAAGCATTCATAACACCACAAGACCAATAGATGGAGCTCAGGTGTGTGGAGAAAGCTTTGAAAACACCACAAGACTGAGGAATAAAGGCTTATAGTGTGTGGAGAAAGACTGAGGAATAAAGCTCATAGTCTGTGGGGAAAGCATTCAAAACACCACAAGACCGATAGATGAAGCTAAGGTGTGTGGAGAAAGCATTGAAAACACCACAAGACTGAGGAATGAAGCTTATAGTCTGTGGAGAAAGCATTCAAGACCGATAGATGAAGCTACGGTGTGTGGAGAAAGCATTCAAACACTCGAGACAGACTGATAAAGCTTATGGAGAAAGCATACAAAAGGCTACAGCACTACAAGAGAAAGCGGACCAAGAACGTTGGTACTTACCAACGAATGAAAGGGCTCTGCAAAACTCCACAAATGGCAAGTCTGGCTACCAATATTGTACCGTCCACTCCTCAAAATTATTTCAGGGTGCAAGCGTTTCTGCCAAGAGCAGGTGGGCTATTTAGACCATTTATAAAAGCACCAAAGCTCAAGAGATATCCTGCCAAGAAGAAATATGGTCCTAGCTTTGCTGTACAGTACATGAGCTGCAGTCTGCAACCAGTTTGTCATGGGGAAGTCAAAGTTACAATCACTGTGTTAAAGCTACATGTAGCAAGATTTTGCTTCAAGACGGGTTGGGCAAAGAAGAAAAAGTTGTTGTTGTTGGTAAGACTTATCCACAGAAGTGTCAAGATTCCTCACGTGATAGCACCAAGCCTGAATAAGGTACAGAAACTGCATGAGTATTAGGAAACAATTTTTGTCAAAATATAAAGAATTTTTTACCCCCAGCTGATAAATAATTTTATACATCAAAAGTTCTTGCAGCATCCACTCATCGGGTCAAGCCACAAGGGAGGCAACTGATAGTATTACATCATCAAATAGTTCTAAACATTTTCTACCCTAGCTAAAAATATTACCATTTGAATTTTAAAACCATTGGATGGAACAACCTGGATGCATTGAGTATTGATGACCATTGACAAATGTGAAGTATGTACTGATCACACTGTTCACACACAAAGTTTTCATTCTAAAGTGTATTTTTCAGTAAATGTCAAAAATGTATTTGTATTTCGATGTTTTTTTAAAATGGGATTCTGTAGAGACTGTCATAGTCATCAGAAAAATTCTATTTTATGTTTACTTTGACGTCTTATCCCAAAGTGTAGTGATATACACACTGTATTTTATTCCTTGTTTTATAATGGCTTTGTACACGCGGTTTTCATTTAAAACCAGTGTCAATTATGTATTATTGGCTATCTTTTAAATATTGTTATTTTATTTTTCTTTCCTATAGGTCATGAGCGGAAATACATGTAAACAGCTTGATTGGCCTAGCTTTTTCTTGTTTTGTTTACTTTTTAATGTAATTTCTAATTTTAAATTGTTCTTATTTCTATCCTACACTTATCATGTACACATGAATTATTATCTTAAAGATATCACTAAATCTGCACATTGGGGGGGAGGGGGGGGGGGATATCTATCAAATCAGGGATTTCTCTTAATGGGGGAGGGTGGCTTTCAAATTAATAGATTTGTAATCACAATGTACATCTTAATTGATTGGTGTAAATCAATTATTTTCTGTCTTCAGCAATTTCTAAATCACGAACTTTATTGCAAAACAAACAAAAAATCATTTCTGTTTTTATTTTCTTTATAAAACAATTAAAAACACAAAGTAATTAAATACCCACTAACAGCATTTAATTTTTAATCTATAATTGAGAAACATATTAGGTGGATAGAACAAAGAGAAAAAATCAATCATTTTGTTTTAATCTTTTCTGCTATGAATTACAATTTAAATCTGATTTTTGTTTGTCATTCAGAAGAATCAGGGTTTTTTAAATTTTTGAAGGCGAAGGCACAACTTTTCCCCCAGTAGTTGCTCTTCAAAAGAGTGAATAACAGTTTAGAAACATGTTTCAGTTGTTAAGGATTTGTTTTGAATATTTTGTTTGAGAGATGTCATCTAGTTGACGAATGTAAATACTAATAAAAAGAAAAAAAGAGTGTTTTGTTTGGAGGAATTATTAGCTTTGAAAAAAATGGTTGTGTTTGATTTCATTGAATATAAATGATAAGATTTTAAACCTGAGTGATAAACTGTGTGACACTTTTTGTTTTTCCCCTTTTTTAAAATGCTATCACAGGCTACTGTTGCATTGAACAATTCCCTTATTTTTGGAGTACATGTTCTAATACATGGAGTGGAAAATTTTCAGCATGCAAATCCGAAATATTGCCGGAGATAAACGTCAGGTGAAGTCATGCCCCTTCTTTTTTTTTTCTACACCAAAAAGGTTTATCTTATTATCTTATAACAAAAAAATGTCTGTAGCAGTCTAGAAAATCATTTTGTAACTGATGCCAGTTGAATTGAACTGAAATTTGACATGAACGTCAAAAGTGAAACTAATCATGTTTTAAATTGAATCACCGTCAATAACACAACCCGGCTGAACTTAAGTGTACAGTCTATTGAAGACATAATGTTCATTTTGCAATCCAAACAATCCGTCTACCTTACTCAATCTTTGATAACTTTATTTAATGTTGTTTGAGTCAAATACACATGTTATAGAAGGTTTTAACATCCTGTGTTATGTTTCATTATGTAAGCGGCTTGAGGCATTAACATTTATTATTAGTACCAATTACGGGCTTTATAACAAGAGTCAGTGCATATATACACATATCAAGTAAGGGGAGTATGAGAAACAGTAATAGTGTAAATTATCTTAGATGTATGTTAACAGAACAGGTGCTTGGAAGGGGTTGTTTTTGCCCAGGTCCTGACAGGCAATGAGAAGTCTGGTACCGCAACTTAGCTCTCTTTTTTTTAATATAGGGGTTTGAGTTATGACGTTAAAACAACATTTGACAAATAATGTTATTGCATTAGGACAAAGTAGGGTGAATCTGAAATGTCAAAAATGGGCAATATAGCAATTTAACAGATAATTATACGTTACTCAATAACTTTAACACCATATGAATTTCATTTCCCCAAAGCTCGGAATATTATTATTATTACTTTTTGCGACAATTTTGTAGATGTATATTTCTGAAAATCGACAACCCCCAATGTTAAAGTTTAGGCAGACTGTTACTTTGCCATAAATTGGTAACATATTTTTTTATAAAGAAACGCATTCTGTTGTCATAACTTAATTCAAAACTCTCATATTAGGCCATGTTTGTCTTTATGTTTGTTAGCAATTTTGCAGTAGGTGTTTTTTTTTGCACCCACTGGGCTGGCACCTTGGCTTGAGCAAGATGCTGTAAATATGAGATCCATGGCATAAAGCATCAAACAAACAAATAAGACCCAACACTTGGGTGCGTTGACGAGACTTGTATATGCTTCTTTTGACTCCTACACACTCACAGGTGCTTGGCAAAGAAGCAGGACTTGAAATGTCTCTAACAGCTTGTGAGTCATTTACACTAGTTTGTCACGCTTTGTAATAACCAGTTAAATTCTGAACATTTTGCAAAACAATCGAAGTTTAAAGACAAAGTGTGTTAAATTTGTTTCCTGAGCTGTGAAAGATACTCTGTTCAGTAAGATTTTGAGCCACATTAAGTTTCTGCTACACAATGCTGCTTATTGCTACAAATTTACACATTCAGCAGATTTGTTTTTAATATCATATATAATTAACCTATACAAATAAATATATAATATTGTACTTGACATTTGGTTATGAATTAACTTATAAAATGTAACATTGGTTTAGAGTATATTGACATAAAATGTATATTTGAATACCTGCATCACAATATAAAGGGAAATAATTGGTTTTAATTTACGTTTGGGGAATACAGTAGTTCACTCCCTTTGATGGTTTACTAATAAGCTGCACTGGGGAAAGTAACATGTGAATATGAGACGACCCGGATACAATCTGATCAATGGAGATCTATGTACAACAAGAATAAGTCAGATCTGTGAGGCCCTGGGGTCACATTTTGAATAACTTTTAGATATACTCAGTCAACCATGGACCAGTAAATAAGATCTGGAACACGTTGCCCGGAGGCTTCACTGATCTGCCTTGCTCACTCAGTACAGAGGATTTCCTGATAATCAGATGGTATTGGGTGTTGTTAGGGGAAATAACTTTTGATGTACCTTGAAATATTGATTTCAAGAGTTAATGCCCTTGTTTATTCACTGAAATTTTGCATGTCACTGTGTCACAGCCTATTTAATCTCAGATACATAAACAAGATAACTATTTTTGCTACATACGACTGTCATTGATAAGTGTACAGCGCTGTTGTTGTTGCTCGACCCTTTTGTATATTTGTTAATGTTTTCTTCTTGGATACAGGAAGGAATAATAATTCTGTAAACCAGAATTGTACATAGAAACAGTTGTTAACTAGTAAGCCTTTTTCATGTTGTACAGAATTTTAATTAAACAGAATAACCATTTTATATATAAATATATCTATATATGTATGTATATGGAAGCGAAACAGATTCAGTAAAAGTTATTTTCCTGTTAATATATTTCCCAGGTGAGGAAATCTTGCATGACTGAAAAAGTTAGCTTTTTCTCTTTTCTTTTTTTTCCATTTTAAAAGTTTCCAAAATTGTTTACCTTCTGTGTAGCTTGATAATTATGATTTCCTCAAAATAGTGTTCAATTTTGCATACAGCTGTACTTCCGAATATGTATAGGTCTTGATTTTTTAATACATTTATATGTGCATAGCAAAGGATTAATGTTTGAATAAGTACTAAAGGTTACTGAATATAGTGAAGCTTGTGTATACAGACTCTGGATATATCAGGATTGCGACCAGGGCTTTCTTATAGTCTCTCAGCAAGGAAGAAATGAAGCCAATTGATTATGGCATCTTTGTTTTGCATCTTGTGATTGCCCTGTCCTGTTATTTGCTGTCAAGGGTCATTTCCTTCATCTGCTGGGCTGGCATGCTGTCAAGGGTCATTTCCTTCATCCACTGGGCTGGCATGCTGTCAAGGGTCATTTCCTTCATCCGCTGGGCTGGCATGCTGTCAAAATTGAGCATATATACCTGGGTATATGTATCAGAAAACTGAGTATAGGGATCCTTGGTTAAACCAGAAATCTGAGTATACGGACACGGTATATACCAGAAATCTGGGTCTACTGACACCATATATACCAATCACCTGAGTATAGTACTAAACTGACACTGTATAAACCAGAAACCTGGGTATACTGACACTGTGTGCACCAGAAACCTGAGTATACTGACACAGTATATACCAGAAATCTGGGTCTACTGACACAGTATAGACCCGAAATCTGGGTCTACTGATACCTTATATACCAGAAACTTGAGTATAGTACCATACTGACACTGTACTAACTGGAAACGTGAGTATACTGACACTGTATATACCAGAAATCTGGGTTTACTGACACAGTATATACCAAAAACCTGAATATACCAGAAACCTGAATATACGGACACCTGGGTTTACCAGAAACCTGAGTATACAGACACCTGGGTTTACCAGAAACCTGAGTATACAGACACCTGACTATACGGACACCTGGGTTTACCAGTAACATAAGTATACCAACCCCAGGGTTTACCAGAATCTTGAGTAGACACCAATGAATATACCATGTACATGTATATTAAAACTTGAAAACCATCATATTTGGAATAGGTGTCCAGTGGTTAGCTATGTTTAAGTAGTGAGATGACCCGAAGGAGAGGTTATCTTCTCTTTGAGTAAAGTACCTCCATGTGTTGCGACCTGGTCTCATCCAGATAAGCTGGTACACTCCTGTTTCACTCTTTTTGATTGCTTACTTTTTCCTGCTTTTTCCCAAATTATTTTAAACCTTTATACTTAATTATATTTTTAATCGTCTGTAAAACATGTTCATGCATAACCTTTATGTTACTCTTAATGTGTTATTCTTATTAAATTTATTAAAAAAACATTCTTATATCACAAATTTAATTAGTTTGGTTTGTTTTTGGATATATGCGGCTGAGAATTCAAGCTTTTTACTTTTCCTGGGAACTTTTTTTGGAAAACCGATCATTTTTCTGAAGGCAGTAAAAAAATGTATTTTTTGAAAAGCATCCTGTAGCTGAAATTCATTCTGTTAACAAATAACTTTATGTAAATCCAAGCTCTATATTTTAAAACAAATTAATTTCTGGTTTGTTTTTGTTTATGGTCGCTGATTTGATGTATTAAGTACATACTATGTTATTCTGGAGTCGCCCTTTGTTAAATTAAGAATTTAGGCGGAACAATTCTTGTGTTTAGAAATAATTTTTCTATCTTGACTTCTTGGTTAAACCCTAATCAAACAAATCTATTTTCACTTATTTAAGGAATATTGATCGTTTTTTATGGTATTACTGATCCCTTGACTATGTTAGAAAAACAGGTAAGTAATGAGGTCACTTTTAAGGTAGGGTTACCCTTTATCTAAAAGTAAGGCCTGTTCACGCTGTGCACCTGGTTGGGTAAAAAGTTGCATACTTCTCAATCACAGGTTGGGAGGGAGCTTCCTGGTGCTCTCTGAGCTGGGCTAAGGGACAACATGAAGCAGATCTGTTTGTGACATCTTTGTGTCATGCCTTTGTCTTTGTTTGTTTGGTTTCCTTCACCCATTGAAAGGGAACACCACCTCATAAATGAAATAACCTCAAGTACGGCATTCAATCCAAAACAAACAAACACAACTCAGTCCTCAATATTCAACCTACGAGGATTATTCTGCAATCTTGACATTTGCCTTCAAATTCATCCATAGTGATAGCTGGTGTATATGTAGCTACAATTATTGTGTGAACTGGCTAGGCGTTGAAGGGGAAGGAAAAAAGAGAAAGACAAATATTCTTTGTCAATTTAAACTTTATCAAACTCTTGACAAAAATGCTATTACATTTTCTGTAGGTTTCCTCGTTTTCCAGTTAAAGCCACCTAAACGCTGATGCTGTAAGTAAGAGTATGGAGGACTGTTTATGCCAAATTTGCTGTAATGAAGTAAATTTGTATAGAAATGTAGTACATCCTGTGGATATATTGTTTACATTTCTACAATAGCTGTTTTGCACGGTTTACATTTTTAGCACCTTGGGTTATTTTTATCTGCTCGAAAACATGTAAATAAAATAAGTCCACATTACATTATAGTAACACCACCAACCTATAAGTGAAATACCCTTAAGCATAGCGTAACATACCTGCCTACCTAGTGTATTCTGGAGTATTTTGTACACATAATTTATGTGAAATGGACAAAAAAGCCATACAAATACACACAGAAATTAATATTCTGTGCTATGCTGGAACACAAAAATGTAAGAAAATACTTTAAACAACAAATATATATACATTTCTTCCGGGGTAGGCAGGTGTGGCATAAAACACCAATTGATCAATCCAACCTTTAAAATGATAGGCAGCTGAAAGTTACGCTATCAACAAATGTGTAGAGGTTGTATTTATTTTTCCATATCAGCAGTAAGTATGATTTTTTTTCAATGGTATAAAATGCCTGAAGCCATGTACCGTCCAGGGGGCTCTTTCACAAAGTGAGCTTAGCTTACGTTGAACGTAACTGTCATGGCAACACTATGTCTTCAGCACTGGTCGTCATGGTAATTACGTTAAACGTAAGATAAGATCGCTTTGTGAAATGGGCCCCAGGGGTACGAATCCACCTGTCGACCATCAGGTATATGAGAGAGTCTCATGATGTGGCATTCTAAAATATAATCGATTCTACCTCCTACAATGAGACATTGACTTAAGATACACCCGCACCATCTTGTTTTGCCCTTCTTTTATTTTCTGGTCTGTGGCATAAATCACCCAAAACATTGGCTAAATTAAAGCGCAATCTGAATGGCCTGGCATAGCGTACCAGAGTTGTATTAGTCCAGTCGACTATAGAAACTCTTTCGAGAATAAGATTGATGATGTGGCTCCGGCAATCACAGAGGTGGTTGTTACAGGGTTTCCTCTCTGTTTTCATCTTGCTTAAGCGAAAGTGTGAAATCATAATGGAAGGCGTTAAACCTCAACCAAAGAAATGAATTAATGTTGTTAAAAAGTATTGTATGCGGCCAGCTATGAGTTGAAAGCGCTGTTATGTCGGCAATTTCGTGATGTCCTTGGGGGTAACGAGGATCCCTTCAGTCCTAGATGTGCCATTTCCTTTCATATCTAGGGGAACCCTTTGCACCACTGTTAGCTACAGCATAGCGGTGAACATATAGGCATACTTGTGGAGTTTTGTCTTACCAGAGGATATTCCTCTTCATGGCTAAGGGCAGTTTGTTTGAAGAGTAGCAATGCTGTCTTTACTTAGCACTGGAGGAAAAGTAACTTTACAACATTATGGTAATGCTTCTCATCCTGGTTGTGCTAGTGTCAATTATTATTGGAATACACTGCCATCATATAATTGACATACCCTTTTAATAGCATGGCATAAAACACCAATCAGTCAATCAAGTGTATTCATCTCTCAGCCATTCCCACGCTCTTCTGTGTCACTGGAAGGAAGTGCGCTGACTGTTATGCACATTCTTATTGGCTAGAGTTCTGAAGAGAGGTACAACCTGGTACTCACCTCACACAGCCTACAACCGTATGTATTCCTTGCTGTTATAGTCGGTAATTAAATCGTGGAAAAACTCAGAAAATAAACATATTGGAAAGAGACAGTTACAGACTTTTGGATAGACAGTTTAAACAATAATTGAGAACTAATGCTTAAAGTGGCTTTCCGTTGAAAACAGAGAATTCGTTAGATTATACGACTTTTGTCAATGGAGTGGTATGTCGTATTATTTTACTATGACTGGTTATTCCCTTTAACTAATCTTGTATCCAGTAAACATTCATTATCTACAAATTATTTAATAATTGAACTTGGTTCTTTGTTATGTTTTTTGCTCACACCTTAAATTTATGGTAAAAAAATTCTGTCATTTTTATTAGCTGGATTTTACTAAAAAAAACCACCAATTTAATAAGTTTGATGAAAGGCCAATTTTATGACATGTTTTGTTGATATTGACAATGTGTGAAGTAGATCACCAGTGTGTATTGACAAAAATCATTAGAAATTGTGTACAGCTATTGTAACTGGACCAGTACCGGTAATTTAGAAAATTTGACCGAAAAAGAAAAATGGTAAAAAAATATCCAGAACATTAAGGCCAGACGATGATTACAAAAAATATATTTGTAAAAAAAATGTAATATAAAACAAAAGCAGATTGAGGGTCCCATAATGAAACTTGTTAAATTGGTATGGTATGTATGATATTAAATGGTCTTGTCAAATTCCATTATTTATTATACCATACAATGGAGGATAATTCTGGGAAATTGTATGGGCATTCATTGATATCAAATCATACAAAATTATTTAAATTCATTAATACTCTGCTATACTTTGGCTGTGTTTTTTTTTTTTTGTATTAGTGTTTTAATTGTTCAGTTTGGGGTAACGGTTGAACCTTTGAATGGGAGTAGGTCAAAATAACGTCTCATCTTTTTCTTGTCCTTCACATGACTGGTTGATAAGTCATACTCTATTGGTTAATTTTAAGCTTTAAAAAATTATAATTGAACCATTTTTTTTGTTGCTTCCAACATCATGGTTCATTACTTACAATATTACTGGCTTGTTTTTGATACGTAAGAAAATCCTACATCACTCCTGTTTCTGTGTACATGTACATTTAAGATATCATTGTGTTTGACCTAAAGTATTTTTTACAGACACTTTGGGAGAAAAGCAGGCACAAGCTCTGGCTTATTTCAACTGTCATTTGTTTTCTCTCTTTTCAATGAAGAGTTAATTGTATAAATATAATCGATCCGGTTTGTAAAAATGTGGTTTTATCTTGAAAGGGATGGGATTTTTGAATATCCTGTGTTAATCTAACATCGAATATGAAAATATTTGACTTGTTTTCTTTTCTTTATTTTTGCAAAAGCTTCAGAGCCCGTGTGACGGGGCTAAGTGTTGATTCATATGAAACTATGTCTATGCTTGGTACACAAAATGACAGAAGGCAAAATGAATCTGGTATATGGTGGTTGTGACGAACGGAACCAAATTAAAGATTAAAAATCAACCATCTTCAGCTACACTGACGAGGGCTTTGGTCAAGGTAGAATTTTCATAGCGTTGTCTTGCACAATGTATATTCCTTAGTGTCCCGCCTATCTCAACCCATCGTGGAGGATGGAAATTTATCCTCGGCCTCTCAAAACATATATCTGATTGTTCTTAACTAAGCACAATGACTACTATTTTACCTACCTGCAATATTTCTTTTCTGGCGGTTTTCAAATTAAATCATTTTTCTTTTAGCAAAAGGAAATAATTTAAATGTGAAAACTTCAGATAAAACCTCATGAAAGAAGTTAGATTATTGTGTTGAGAAGCAGGCGATAGCGGTAGACCAATTTCCAACCTCCACCGAGAT
>JAQQZZ010139743.1:0-10866 GCA_030265115.1 Mopalia vespertina | reverse complement strand
TGTCAAAGGAATTAGCCGTATACATTGCGCTAAGCGTAGTCCTGTTCTTTACTAAGCACTGGAGGAACCTCACCGTTTCAAACGAAGCATAAACACTTTGCATGGGTAAAGGTTCTACTCATTCAACGATAAACATTTGTTCAATTGTGAAATGTCCCATGGCGAAAAAAACCAACATTGAGAGCTCATAATTTGTTAGCTTTATTATGGACGCCATCTTCCTCCTAACATGGTATAACTATACTGATATGTGACTACAGGGTGGTCCAGAAAAATAATTGTTTCTAGAAGTTTATTCTTGATGAAGAGCACTTATGTTTAAATGGGATGTCTTTTAAAAGCAACCTTCCCTCCCTTTGATACCAGAACTTCATGGTTCGTCACAGAGGGTTCTAAAACTGACCAATCCCATAGCTGCTCTTGACAATGTAAATCTTTAGTATTTTCGAAATTTTGGGATAACACTTTCTTAGTTTGAACAGATTCTAGTTCAGAAAATTTTGCAGGTTGAAACCCGTTTGTGAAGCGAACCCCACAACTCAGGCCAGCATTTACTTCTTAACTCTGAGGGTCATGGGTTCGATTCCCACCTGCAAAATTTTCTGCTGGCGATTCGTTGCCTAACTCTGGGGGTTGTGGGTTCGAGTCCCGGACGGGTTTCAACCTGCAAAATTTTCTGAACTAGAATCTGTTCTCCCATAATAACGAAATGCTGGTAATCTTCACTTTCTAAAAAGACACAAAAATTAATCAATATAAATTTAAAATTAAAAATAGAATAATTTTTTTCTGGACCACTCTGTATAATAGAAAATATTGCAGCTATTTGAGGAAAACGGTAGGTATCAAATAACGGTTTATAAAGACTAAATGGTAGCAATAACAATGCCTTTACAATGCAATATACAGGGAACAGAGTTACCTTGCACAATGTACAAGCCAGGAAAAATTGCAACGAAGAACATATAAATAATTTCTGCTTAATATTACTAGTAGGTAACACACCAGATAACGAATAAAATACAAAAGGTGATGTTACATAAAATTGCAAAATAGTCAAAATTATTTGCACAGAAATTGGATGAAAACACATGCAATTGGCCCCTTGTGACAATAAAAAAATATCGTATACATTAAAGACTGCACAAAAGTTTTCTCCTTTTATTAACTTCAGAATCTTGCATGATTTATATGCCCATTTTCATGGAGATATGATTACACTTGAAATTCGTGTTCAGTCTTACATGAAGGACAATGCTACATCCAAATTGGTCTAGCTTAGAGCAAACAAATGAGCCGTCAGTATCTTATCTGTTTTGATATGAATCACATTCGTAAGCTTTATAATGGTATTTCTTCTGTCTAGTAAAAGTTGATTCAATTCTGAACGTAATCCTAAGTTGAATTGTCTAAATCAGATGGCTTCCGACAAGGAAAGACCAATTGATTTGTGAGTTGTGGTTCCCTTGGCATCATCTGCATGTACCAGATCAGCCTATTATTCATTAATCTGTTGCTTGCTCAGCAGCTCCAGCCCACTGGCCCAATATGTCACTTTAAATTAATCTACTTGTTTGAGAGAGAGAGGGAACAAGCTCAAAGGATGAATAAAACCATGTAGATAGACTCCGTTGCCCAAGTGCCTAACAAAAAGATCCTTTCAAACATCTGCCCTATTGCATGAAAGACTACCCTAAAATTGCATTCCTGCATGTATATAATCACACATATACATTCATCGATAAGACAGTATACATAGATCTCTAAATAGGATTGCAATACAAGTTTGTATAAAAAAGTGTAAATAATTATTGAATATTTTTTAACATGGAATGCATGCAAATTATAAAATCATCTTTTGTAATTGCAATAATAAAAGACATATATATAAACAATTATTTTAAGTCTACGAAAAAGAAACGTTTGTGCTACACATTTTCAAAAAATCGCTATTTTATACAATTACAAAAACTTGTTGTCACAGTTAAGTAAAGATTACAACAATGAGATAAAAGTGTCTGTCAAATAAGCACAAAGGAAGACGAGAGAGATTAGGCCTACTATTTTCAATATCAAACATTGGAAGGAATTTTAAATGCATTTCCTGGTGTTACAAAAGTGCCCGATTTTGAAACTAATATACCTTGGGCCCTAAATCCTAAATTTTATCCCACTATTTTCGTTGTACAGATCAGATACCTAATGAGAGTAGACAACATTAAGACGTTATCTTATGTTAATGGGGATCGCTAGTGGCTAGAAAGGTAGATAACTCTGTCACCCGTATAACAGGTAGAGCCATTGATTAACAATAGCATTCTATTGAATATTCATACCATGCTATTGTTAGTCAATGAGATGGATTACACTTCCTGTTATATGGGTATCTCCCTTTTTTTCCACTGGCAATCCCCATTGAAAAATGTCAATAAACACTTTTAGAACCATTTTATTTGTAAATTTTGTTTTGTGTTCAAAGAACTCCGCACTCATGAACGATTTTCATTCTCCTTACATAGTTTTTAAAGGAGCAATTTTATGGATGAAAATTGCATTTCCCTTGCTGCAGTGTGTAGACTGCCATTTTAACAGACACTTGTCGACCTTCCGTACTCATTGGATGGGTTGGGTTGGGCAGGAACAATCATAAACTCTTTGACTGGTCAATAACCTAACCACTACCCCCATTTTATAACATACATTGTTCACATTTTCAAAGAAAGCACTTTACTAAAATAAAAACTTATTTATTTAAAATAATCCAGAACTCTTCTTCATCTGTACCTGCTTCCATGCGGGCTTTCCCAAAAATTCTGAATGTTTCATTCTAAACACTTTTTCAAAATCTTCTTCTGTTAAATGAATCTACAAAATAAAATTTCTTAAGTTATAAATTGCCAAACAAACAGGTTTAAGCTAAACTAAAAGTTCTTTTGCTCATACCACTGTTGATTCGTGCTTAAGTTTGTTTGTTTGATTGGGGTTTAACGTCCTACTCAATGGTATTTCACTTATATGACGACGATTGTCCGCTTCACACTGCTCCTTGCCTCATTACAATGGAAAACCGAGAGGAAACCTAAAAAAAAACACCACCCCCAATTGCCGGAGCCACATCGTGTGATTTACTCATATACCTGATGGTCCACAGACAGACTCGATCCTGTGAACGGTAAATTGGAGTAGGATTAGGAAGCGCACACGCTAAGCCACAGCCCCGTCGTGCTTAAGAGTGTTTCACCCATATGACGGCGGTGTATTCCAACAATAATTGACACTAGCACAAACATAAAATGTGAAGTGTTTTCATAATGTTGGAAAGTTAATCTTCCTCCAGTGCTACTCTCCAAACAAACTGCCCCTTAGCTAGAGGGCCAACGACTGTCACAATACAAAACATGGTGCACTAAAGATCTACTTTCTACCAACTATAAAATGTGTTTTCCTCTGTTGGGAAAATGAACCTTCATCCTGTGCTAAGAAAATCTTGTACGACTCCACTTAGGACGTATTGCCGACAGCAAGTGGACACCATATAACTTGATTGACTGCTCAAGTGTATTTCACTTATGTCAGAATGTGCTTTAACAAACCACAAAATGTCCAGTGTTAGCTCTGTTTGTGCTCAAAGTTATTTCACTTATATGATGGTGATCTATTCTAACACAACCACAGAATGTGAATATAGTGTTGGAAAGTTTCTTTAGTGCTATTCAAAGACAGCATTGGTGATCTCCAAACGACCATTAACTTGAAAACTATCTCTGGAATACTGTTCCTCAAATACCCTAAATCACCTCCAATTTCGTCCATAATATGGCTACTTTAAAAGTTATTGTAAGGCCTTACAAATGGTTCCTGGAAGACAGATTAAACATTTGTCAGTTAGATAACATCAGGATTTCTCAGAAAACATAAATTTGTCTTTAAATTTTAAGTCCTTAAAATAACTTTTAAAGTAGCCATATTATGGATGAAATTGGAGGTGATTATGGTATGAAATCACTGTGCACCTGGGAAGTTATTCATGTGAAAAGCGTAACTCACCTCTTTACATGATGGATCCACACCTGGTGGCAGCTCCTCTGTGGGTTTATGGGCCAGATCAACGTAGGGATACTTGGCCACTTCACTGAAGCCCTGGGATCCGGCTGCTTCTACAGTCTGTCGGGGAGGGGGGAATAGACAAAAGAGGTATGGGCCATCATTAGACTCGTGTTTGACTTCCATACACAGTTTGAAAGATGTGTGAAGTGAATTATTCTAACTTGTACAAAAATACCAAATAGTTTTTGTCCTAAAGAATTTAACCCCAAATCCTTAATAAGTATAATTTGATCCTCATTGATACATGTATTTACTGGCTATTCCACTTATATGACAACAGACTGTAATTCTTGTCTTTTTGTTGTTGTTGAATTAGGGTGTTACACTGTACTTAATAAACTAATTTCATTGAAAGGATTATCACCCTCTATGTTAATAGCTACAAGACCAAGACTAACTAAAACAACGCAACAAAGGCATCAGCTCACAGGGCAGCAGATACTACTTCCAACCACCAAGTTTTAATCTGATGAATCATCTAAAAAGCTAGACAACATCTCAAAAGCAAGTTTTTCCATGGATCTTAATCTCCAGTTGTTATGAACATCTTGAGAGATAGCAATGGAATGTGTTCTTATAAATTTCTCCGTTCATACAAATGGTATAATTATCCTGTGTTTGAGAATATCATTCTATCCACACTCACCTCTTTCACAACTTCTATTCCTTGATTACCCTCAGCTATTTCTCGCTCCAATTCCTCCACGGTTTTGCCTTTCTGTAAAATATAACAAAATTGCAATTATAGCCTAATAGCTTGTCATATCAGAAAGAAGAAGTTAGTTAAACAGACAGCATCCAAACCCTTTTATATCGGTTGAAACTGAGCGAGACCGGACAATCAAAATATGCTGTACAAAGACATCACATTAAGATCAGCTCTGTGCTGCCTTATAGCTATGAGAGCATCCCCAAATCAAACCAAAGCTTCTCTGATAGAAAATTACTGTTCCTCTATAGCTAAATTAAGTGTAGACAGAATTAATGTGCTCCGTACCAGCCGTGATGTATTTTGCATGTTAGTGAAATAAACAAGCGCAAAGTAAGCAAAGCTCACTAGTGTAATACCCCCACACCGAGGCTGTAAGTTATTAAAATGTTTGACTAATAAACTTGACTGCCATGTTTTGTATTGTACGTAAATACTAGGCCAAGGAGTATACAAATAGGCCACACCTGCACATGTAGATAACATAAAAATGTGTAACAGCAAGAAATGATGAGGACAGAATAAAATAAATTCTAAGAAATATATGTATTCTGAGAGGAAATGTGACATGCTTCCAGAGTATGACAAGATGGGAAACTGACACATTTGAATTACAGAGTAGTTTGTTTATCAATGGGTTCTTTGATCTGAACATGAGCAGATGAGACATACGTTTAATAATTGTTTTTCTTTTATAATATGTTATAAACAGGGACATTGTAATTTCATGTTGAAAAAGGGTTTTCTGTATTCCATTTCCAAAGGTTTAAAAAATGCACGTTTTATACTGGGACATTGTAATTTCATGTGGAAAAAGGGTTTTCTGTATTCTATTTCCAAATGTTTAAAAAATGCACGTTTTGCATATGTGTCGGCAGAATGGTCCATTGTCAGCTGTTGTTTAAATGGTGGGTTACGGTGGGTATAATAGGCAACAACTGTTTCGATTTTAAAGACTTATATTAATAAGATTATATCAAAATTCTATTCGTATATAAATAGTATGAAAGGAATTTGTGCTTTAAGAATCCCATCAAGCACCATTAAGTTAGAAGCCGCACACGTAATCTAAGGTTTTGAACCTTGGGGAGGGGGGTATTATCATTGGATTGTTACCAGGGTAACAAGTGCTCTGTACCTCCATCGTGTGAAATGGAATCACACATACAGATTGCATTTGATTGCATGGTCAACATCGCGTGAAATGGAATCACACATACAGATTGCATGGTCAACATCGCGTGAAATGGAATCACACATACAGATTGCATTTGATTGCATGGTCAATGTCATCCATACTCTTTATTTCATTCCACAAGGTTGAGCGCTAATCGGGACTGTCAGTAAAACGGTAATCAAGGATGCCACTTTTGCGCTCACACATATCGACGAAAGCTTATTCAACAAATCGGAAGTAAAATTCGATGTAAAAACACTAAGAGTGAGCCTCCCAATAGCTAAAGAGATCAAGTGACCGAAAATCACTCCAGTAGGCTAAAGCTATCATTTGAATGAATTTTCTGTCTAGGTTGATGAGCTAACAGCCTTGTACGGCAATGTGCCATTTTTTTTACACAGAGGCAAATTAAATAAATTGAGACCAGCCAGTTTTTATCAGAAACGATATTTTCTGGAGTTCTGTTTCTACTACTCACATTCCAAAGTTCTCTATCCCAAACACCGAAAAACCCTGTAAAATTGGGGGGTTCATGGCCTTGTCTTATTCTTAATACAGGTGTATCTGTATCCCGATGTGATGGGTCCGTCTCCAAGTACTCCTGTTAAAAAAAATAGAAAATAGGAATTAACAAACCCAAAGTCTGAAAAACTTTTATCACAGAGTTTTATTGTATTGGTGTTAAGCGCTGTACTTAGATTGTTTGATTGGGGTTAGCAGCCGTAAAATAGTGCTCCAGTGTATTTCACTTAGATCACGATGGATTGTCCATTTCACACTGTTCCTTGCTTAAATATGGTAGGAAACCTCTTCACTCATATATCTGAGATTGACTGACCGATTCAAACTGTGAGCTGTACATTGAAGTAGGAGTACCTGACACTAAGCAACGGCTGCAGACCCTCATTGCACTGGAACTGATATATTCGACTTCAAGTGTACAAGAACTATAAAAGGGGGGTAACTCTCAGTGCACTGCAATAGGTGTAGTCTAGAGAAGCACATGTTAAATGGTAAAAGCTGATCTTGTACTACTTACCAAAGCAACAGTTTGCGCCAGGCGTTTTTCATCGTCATTGGCGACATCTCCGACCCAGATAAACACAGCGTGGTAAGCGTCCAATAACATAACATCATCCGAAACTAAATCACTCTGAAATTCATAAATAAAACAAATCTGATTGATTGATTTGTGTTTAACGCCTTGATCACGTATATGTGTCAGTGTTTACCAACAATAATTGACCCCAGCACAACCATAAATTGTGAAATATTTTGATACAAGTGGAAAGTTTATTTTCCTCCAGTGTTTAGTAAAGACAGCATTTCTACACTCCAAACAAACTCTCCTTAGCCAGGGGGCCTGAAATAAGCACTTAGAATGAATATTTACATAGCAATATGAATCTGATAAAGGCCAGATGGAGTCCTACATTGTGTTGTGGTGTTCAGGGGCCAGTTGCTCAAAAGACGATTAGCCGCTAAAACCAGATTAAATAGCTAATACCGGGTTAGACATCAATCTTCAACATGGCGTGACGTCAACTAATACCGGATTAAATAGCTAATACCGGGTTAGACATCGATCTTCAACATGGCGTGACGTCAACTAAAACCAGATTAAATTTAATAGCACTTCGAGCAACTGGCCCCTGATTTGATAGAATTCAATACCAAGTATACTTTGAAATGAGAACTGATCACTTTTGATGAACGCGTGTTATTTGTCTATTTATTGGTCAATAATAGATTTTACGCTGTGCTTAGGGGTATCTCATTTATAACAGTATTTCACTGATGTTTAATTCCATAGTTAAGATTATTTCCGTTGTATGCCCACCCGATGGGTGAAAGAAACCACCATCAGCAATGAAAACAATTAGAGGTCACAAAAACAAAGACCAGCTTCTTGTTGTCCTGAATAGCTTCCCATCAGTGACGATTATCATCTATAATTAAGAGATTGATTGATATTCTATATGAAATGTTTAGCTCCTATTGATAGCAATAAGGAATTTTATTTGAGCAATTTATAAAAATTCATGTTAATTGAACCTAGAAGATTGTATTGTCCAATCAACACCAAGAAGCTTCTCTCATGGTAGTAAAAATCATTGAGTATGATTGGCTGGTTTGATTGGGGCTTAACGTCATACTTAAACGTTTTTCACTTATATAACGACAGATGACGAATTCACACATTTCCCAGCTTAAATACGGTGGAAAACTGGTAGAAACCACCCCACCTCTTGTGCCTGAATCATATTCATAATGGTAGACAGATGGACTAGAACCCATGAGCAGTACATCGAAGTAGGATTAGCAGGCTGACTCGCTAACCAATAAGCCACGCCCGCTGGCCCAATTATTGAGTATGATTGCCTGGTGTGACGAAGACACCATGGCACACGAAGCTCATCAACCGCCCACAGTTTCCTAATGTATTTATTACCTGTGTAAAATCTGGGATCTCATCCACAGTAAAAGCCCCTGAAGCATTTGAACATTGAAACAATCTGGCAGGCTGAGCACTCTCCTCTTCCTGAAGGTAAGAAATGCAGAAAAGAATGTTTACTAGCCTATTGATGTACAAAGACAGTTATTTAAAAGAGGGGACAGCAAAATTCTCTGAGACACAAACATAGAAAGAACACACTATGATGTAATTTATATCACACTTAGAATAGTTTCACAGCATCACAATCATTTAAAAATTCCTCCCAAAACTTCATGCAGTTAAAAACATGGCAACTGATGGCCTCCATGTTTTGAATGTCTGATACTAAAGAGATTTAATTATCTCCCTTGGAAAATAACTCCATTACCATGACATAATGCTCTCCATATAAACTCTGGGTTTAATTAATCAGTTTTGATGAATTTTTGCGAATAAATTCTCCACGAAATAAATTGAAAATAAATTTGAAAGAAATACATTACTTGTAATCGTTTATCACTGGCGTATTCCTCTTTTCCACCCAGAACATTCCAGAAATCTTTCTTCTCCTGACTTTCAAAAACCATCTGTTGTTCCCTGGCGAAGACACAACAAGGATCAATCATCATAACAACAACTCCTTTGTCTGCTTTAAGGTTTAACGCCCAATCTTAAAGTTATTTCACTCTTACATGTATCACGGTGTGTCAGCTCACACCCCCCCCCAGTATTACAAACAGGACAATCACAAGACATAGACTACCAGAGGGGACTATTCAGCCTTTTGTATTTACACAACAGTTATGAGAAATGACATCTTGCTTGAGGGTTTCGAGTTATGATGTTACCACAAAAGTGTGACGTCATTTTACGAAATAATGCTTTACGTCAAGGGAGCTAGGGAGAATCAGCAATTTTAAACATACAGTAGGCAATATTGCAAATTAACAGATACACATTAAAGAACCTTATGATTGTCGTTTTTCCATAGCTTGGAATATTATTTTTTGCAATAGTAACAATGTTAAAGCTGTATTTTTCTGAAAACTGCAATGTTAAAGTAAAGGCAGCCTGCACTACCTTGCTATAAACTGGCAACGTCATTTTGTCAGACTGTTGTTGTAACCTCATAAGTCGAAACCCCTGTATTGTGGTACCACAGAAAATAAATTATGAAACTCTGTGGAAAGATTTTTCTAATTTCCAATTAAAAAGAAACATCAATCACTATTTTGACTCTTGTCTTTATTTTAGGCACATTTGTTTTTGGATCAGATGTTTTTGTGGTCAAACCAGAAATGTCGAATAAAAAGAGGAAAACAACTGTTATATTTTACCATAAATAAATTATTTCCCGACAAATGTCTTACCTGTTTGATAGAACTGCTAACCTCTTGGCCATTTCTCTCTCATCACCTGTACTTCCCTAAACAAGAATATTAGTGTCAACATAACATTCTTTTATAAATATCGATATATAATCAACATGTCAATGCATTATTCTTCATTTAAACTTTCCCCTATTCTTTGCATGTGTTTGTTCTGGGCCACATTATGCCATATTGGCCAGCAACATATATTGCCCCACATTGTTTTTAAGTTACTTCCCTTGAAAGTACTCTCCACTGTAAACATTGAAGCTCCCTCCCAACACTACGTCCAAATAAATAGAAGTGCATAGTAGCAATTTTTTTCCCATTTACCAAAATTGTTGGAGGATAGAAATTGTTAGAAATTTCCCAGGTAGCTTACCTTTCCACACCAAATGTATAGAAACCTGGCTCCAAATAAAACAAAAACATCATTAGAGTTGAGTGATGACGCCTGCATGGGAACCTGAAATCAGAATAATTATGTTTAATAATTTATTATTATTATGATAACCAGAGGAGAAGTTAGCACAATTCACATACCACACAAACTAACTAACTTTCTTTTTCTTCGTCTGATTGGGTTTGTTTAATTGGGGTTTAATGTCGTACTTAAGGTTATTTCACTCACATTACAGGGTGCCAGCCAATTAGGTGAAGGAAATCATCCTTGACACCACTGGCAACAAACACAGACAAGACAGGACAGGACATGACAAACACATGGGTTCATGTGGCCCCTTAGTTCTGTAACAGGAAGCTCCCTCCCAATTGCCAGCTCCTCTGTTTGACAATGGATTGTTTCTTTCTTTTGGGGGTTTTATTTCGTACTAAAGGTTATTTCACTTATATGATCCCAATGGGTGATGGAAACCATCAAGGACACCAGTTTGATTGGGGTTTAAACGTCATACTCAAGAGTGTTTCACTTATATGACGACGAATTGTCTACTTCACACTGTTCCTTGCCTCATTACAGTGGAAAACCGGGAGGATTTGTTTGTTTGTTTGATTGGGGTTTAACGTCGTACTCAAGGGTATTTCACTTATATGACGACGGATTGTC
>JAQQZZ010139732.1:0-13224 GCA_030265115.1 Mopalia vespertina | reverse complement strand
ATTGAATACATTGATACAACACTGAGAACATAGACACAAAAGCTAAGACATTGGCGCAGAACTGTCACATTGGCAACTCATTGAATACATTGATACAACACTGAGGACATAGACACAGAAGCAAAGACATTGGAACATAACTGTCACATTGGCAACTCATTGAATACATTGATACAACACTGAGAACATAGACACAGAAGCTAAGACATTGGCACAGAACTGTGACATTGAATACATTGATACAACACTGAGAACATAGACACAAAAGCTAAGACATTGGCGCAGAACTGTCACATTGGCAACACATTGAATACATTGATACAACACTGAGAACATAGACACAGACGCTAAGTCATTGGCACAGAACTGTCACATTGACAGCACATTGAATACATTGATACAACACTGAGGACAAAGACACAGAAGCTAAGACATTGGCACAGAACTGTCACATTGGCAGCACATTGAATATATTGATACAATACTGAGAACATAGACACAGAAGCTAAGACATTGGCACAGAACTGTCACATACGTCGATACAAAGGATTTTACATAATACCAGATATTGGTACAACATCTAATACACTGACACAACACCAAACAAACTGAGACAACACCAAACACACTGACACAACACCAAACACACTGACACAACACCAAACACTCTGACACAACACCAAACACACTGAGACAACACCAAATACACCGAGACAACACCAAACACACTGAGACAACACCAAATAGACTGCCACAACACCAAACACACTGAGACAACACCAAACATACTGACACAACACCAAACACACTGGCACAACACTAAACACACTGACACAACACCAAACACACCAAACACTCTGACACAACACCAAACACACCAAACACTCTGACACAACACCAAACACACTGAGACAACACCAAACACACTGGCACAACACCAGACACAACACCAGACCCAACATCAAACACAGACACAACACCACACACGCCGACACAACACCAAACACACTGACGCAACTTCAAACACACTGACACACATCAGACATAATGGCACAATACCAAACACACTGACACAACACCAAACACACTGTCGCAACAGCATACAAACTGACACAACACCAAACACACTGACACAACACCAAACACACTGAGACAACACCAAACACACTGGCACAACACCAGACACACTGACCCAACACCAAACACACTGACACAACACCAGATACACCGACACAACACCAAACACACTGACACAACACCAGACACACTGACACAACACCAAACAAACTGACACAACACCAAACACACTGACACAACACCAGACACACCGACACAACACCAAACACACTGACGCAACTCCAAACACACTGACACAACATCAGACATAATGGCACAATACCAAACACACTGTCACAACATCAAACAAACTGACACAACACCAAACACACTGTCACAACAGCATACAAACTGACACAACACCAGACACACTGACACAAAAACACTGATATAACTGCAAATACACTGTCATAACAACAAACATATTGACAAAACACAAAATACGTTGACACTACAGCAGATATATCAACACGGCATAAAACATTGACGTAACAACAAACATATTGACAAAGGTCCAAATACATTGACACTACAGCAGATATATTAACACAGCATAAAACATTGACGTAACAACAAACATATTGACAAAAGTTCAAATACATTGACACTACAGCAGAGATATAAACATAGCATAAAACATTGACATAACAACAAACGCATAAGCACAATACTTAAGACATTTAACTCATAGCAGATTCACTTACATTGGTTTATTTATTGATTTGTTGTTAATGTTGTACTCAAGCGTATATTATCTATATGCCTACTTTGCATGGCCGGTGTATTGATGGAAACCCGAGGAGAAACCTCATAGAAACCGCCCTGCGTTCTCCATCATGCAATATAACTTCTCCTATATATCTTAGGTTGGCGGGTCGATTGAAGCTATAACTCTCCCTCTGATCATGTTTGTATGGCTTTGCTGAATCTTGACATTCATACTTAGTATGCAGTGGCTGGTGAATTTCAAACTTGTATATAAGTGTTATGTTAGGTTCATTAAAAAGGCTTATCTACGGTGGCCCACACACGACTTTAAAAGAATCCTTAAACCGCGTGCCGGATTGCCAGCCCATTCCACAGAGACACGTAGCACCATCAAAACCACAGCTTGACACAAAAAGCAGAACGAAAAGGCATATAACAAAAAATGTAGATATTTATAATAATTTATTAACAGTGTCTTACAACAAAATAAGTAAAACTCCTACATTCCAAGAAATGGACTGGAAGCTTATACAACTCCAATATTTGATTTATTAGTGAATATCTTGCTTGACCCCTTGGTTAATTTTGATGAAAACAATTTTTCTAAGCCCATTATCACGCAGAATATAGCTCGGAATGAAAAATCGACAGAGAAAATACAGAGCATTTTTGGTACTTTTTTTTCAGAAAGTTATAACTATAACACCAAATTAATTATAATAGCTCTTGAACAAAAACAAGTGTGTCTCATTATTTCCTTAAATTTTGCTTAAAACGAACAATCTAATTTAATTTTCCCTTTTTTCCACCGTCATAAACTTTGAATGTTTAACTTTAAATAAAAAGGATATAAAATACTGTTTGCACATTTTTAGCCCAAAGGGTCCATCAAGACCTTAACTAGAAGGACAACGCTCAACTGTCAATATCGATTCTCTATTAATAATATCTCCATGTTTGTGTTAAACTTCCTCTTTTACTAACCTGAATAAATGAATTCTACAATAAAGGGTGCAAGATAACGTGCATGGCGCTGTTGTAAGCTGCAACAATCGGTTAATGTATGATGACCGGAGGCTTGAGAGAGCTTCTAGTGTCCTGGTGCTTCATGGGCTGACACCAGGAAGCGGATTGGGTGTGGCGTCACGTTAGGTGGTGAGAGTACTTGTAAGGTGTCGTCCGCTTTTGTTGTTAAAGATGACGATGGCTGGCTTCCTTCATCCATCGGACTAGGGCGACGTCTGATGAGTTTAATAACCTTAACAACGACGTCAACTGCCAATTTAAACAATCAAATATTACTTAAAGTTGTTAGTAAACTTGTCACCGGGATTTTATAAGGAACATGAGATGATTTTTTCGGGTTTGATTGATCGACATCCCTGTGTCACCGTGATTCATTTTTGAGAAATATAATAGTGTTGTGTAACTGAAGCTTTCTCGAAGAACAGCGGATTTTATTTTATTGCATTTTGTGTTTCAATGGTGTATACTGACCCGAACTGTAACAAAATAGCATATTACATTTTTTTTTAGTAAAAATAGTGTTGACGGGAAACGTATCAACTGCAACAAATCGGGTTGATTTGGATTGTAATGTTAGGGCAAAATGTATATAAATTATGCCTTTAAGGTTGTTTTCAGTAACCCGTGTTTGAGAGAGGTACTAGAAGTTAACGGCATGGTTACAGACACTTGATACTGTATTCTCATCCCATTATATAAATTCGTCATCTCATCATCAAAGAAGAAAGGTGAATGAGGTGATGGGTGTTTTCACCTTCCCACCATAGACATGTCATAAAGCATTCTCTAATGAGGGGGGCTCTGTGCACAATCAGGTAATTCTACAGGTCTGTATTGACGAGTTAACGAGATAGGTTTCCAGTAGGTGTTTATATGCACCAAGTGACCCCTCCGCAGCACACGACCGCCTCGCTGATCGACTAACGAAATGATCCACTCGGCGCCTTGCATACCCCCACTGATTGCTGTGCCGCTTAAAGCGATGAGCACGGTTTAAAGTGAGATTGAGGGTGGGAGAGACGCGCGCGAGGAGAGCCGGCTGATTGATGGTAACTCATTACCATCGATTAGAGGCGCCTAAGGTAACTGCGATGCCGGCTCTGTCAGCAGTTTGGAGATGAGTGTGAGGGAGAATTTAATGAAGGCGTTGAGTGCTCAGATCTTCAGCACCATGCAGCTCTTGCCTGGGAATTCCCTCCTATCCACAACATTTTTCTGTCGAGAATAAATAGATTTACAGTGTTGAGTGACAAATATTCAATATCATTTCATTAACATAATTCCAGTTTCAACCAGTATAAAGTTGTTTCCAGGAGGCCTCAGGGTCTTAGCGAAGGCTGATCAGTGTCTACGTTTTAACTCGTTCAATTTAGGGTTTTAGATGGTAATTGTAAGCTGTAGACCTACTGTTCACAGAACAAAATAATAAATAGCGGGGAAGGATTATCTAGGGGCGTCTTAAACTGTGGTAACATAAAATAGAATTTCTCTCCCACATCTTCAACAATGGTGCGCACTGTCAGTATGTTATTGTATAATATAATTACAATGATAATTAAAATGGGAATAATTGTTATAATATAACAATATAATTGTAACATACATCCCATTCAGATGGATCTATACATCCGAGTTAACAAAAAATCATTGTTAAGTTACCAGCTCACAGTCTTGCAATTGGTGGACAATTTTTATTTATATCAGTCAAATACAAATACGTAATTTAACGTTATATACAATTAAAATCTCGGTCAAGTTAATTTGTGTGACTTCTGAGCAGTAAGTGAAATGACAAGTAATTAAGCAGATAGAATATATTACTTAATTGATAGTAAAGGTAGATCCGCTGATTGTGTAGGTAATTTGGCTGATTGAAGGTAGCTTAGTTGATAGTATATTTCTAAACAAAATAATCACACTGGCACAGGAATGTCGATTAATTAACCCGATGAATCATCTCATGTTCTAGAAGGCAAGTTTCTAAATAGATCTTAATCTCGAGTTGTTATGGGTTTAACCTACATTCATCTCGAGAGAAGACAATGGCCATGCACATGGTATATAGAACGTATGTGATAAATATGTATCAAACATGATTTTCGGCATGGGTTAACAATAAATCAACTTGCGAATTACTGGTATTTAAAAGAAACAGAAATCTACTTATGAGTATATCCTCTAAAGAAAATGAAAGTTAAAAGTTGTCTGATCCAGTGGGAAGTTTCGACTAAACCAGATGGTTCTTTACATTTTTGTTTCTCTTGTGTGCTATAATTGGTCTTTGCGATTTTGATATTCCTGTATAAGGAGACTAGCAACCCGGATGCTAGGCTGGTCATACTGGAATACAAACTGGATTATGTCTTTTTATACCCTTTACCTGGATCCGTATTAAAACTTGTGGATACAACGTTTACATATTTTTAATCCAATAAGCTTGGATGATATTGTTTCTACATAATCAGTATCCGTTATTACTGTATTTAATTATACATAACTTTTTACTAGTATAAAATCTGTCATTTTATCTTTATTTTGAATACGTTGTTTTTTAAACACATTTTAAAATGCCTTGTTATATATTGTATTTGTACCACTGTTATCAGTCCTGTAACTGGGCTTAATGCCTGTTGGAATCTGAAATAAATAATTCAAAACAATAAAACTAAAACAAAACTAATACAATTCGTACATATATATCTTTATAATTGAATTTGGTAAATAATAGTTCTGCGTTATGTTGACTTTTGAGCCAATCAAATTCGTACATATATCTTTAGAATTAAATTTGCTAAATAATGGTTCTACTTTATGCTGACTTTTGAACGAATAAAATTCGTACATATATCTTTAGAATTAAATATGGTAAATACTGAAATCTTGTCAAATATCCAGTCTTGTCCTTAAACAGTCGATGTCACATCCAAATAATCGGTTGTGTCCTTAAACAGTTGATATCACACAGCCAAATATCCGGTCTTGTCCTTAAACAGTTGATATCTCACAGTCAAATGTCCGGTATTGTCATTCAACAGTCGATGTCACACTATCAAATGTCCGGTCTTGTTCTTAAACGGTCGATATCACACAGTCAAATGTCCGATCTTGTCCTTAAACAGTCAATGTCACACAGCCAAATATCTGGTTTTGTCCTTAAATAGTCGATATCACACAGTCAAATTCCTAAATCACGTCTTCTATTTCTGAATAGTACGAGACATGCAGGTTTATAGAAAACATATAGCAAATGTACATTAAGACAAGCGATATTTCTGTTCTCAGAAAAAGTGCTGAAGTACAGAATTTTGCTAAATTAACGATAGTGCTAATTTTAGTGCCGTGCTTTTTGGATGACTTCTATACAAATAAAACGAAGTAAAAAACACTTGAAGGGGATGAGACTAATCCGAATATGCTCATAACATGGACACAGTAGAACAAAATGATGCTTTGTCTCGATCGCATTTCTGTTGCATGACTTGCAATATCGTTGTTGTGCAGGAACACCCATCATCAATCTTACAGTGTCAACCATAAGACCAGCAGTACCGATACGAACTTTAGACAAAGCAATTCTGTAGTTTATTGGTATTTAACTTTGCATGTACGGCTCTCATTCCATACACGTTTCATAATATTTATAAAAATCAAATCTTGATCTCTTGCTTACTTTGTCTAGCAAGTTTTGTTTGCATATAACAAGAAGGCGTTGTTGCAAAAGCGACGCAAATATATTATGTTTGCCGACTCCCTGATGAAACCCGGCGTAACCAAAACCTAGGTTATTTAATAGTATACCCTGACATTATTTACCCACGAATATTTTCCAGTTCTATCCATATTTAGTAACAGTTTGTATTCTTTGTGTGGATAAAGGTCTTCTGACATAGCTATTAATTAAAGCCGAAACTTTATAGCTTTAATCACTGTGGAACAAAATATTGATTGTCGACCACATTTACCTACAGCCATTACTTTTTGAGTGCTTACACCGGTTCTTAACCACTTAGTTTTAAATACAATCTATCTCATCAAAGGGTTGCGAACCGCATGTCTCAGAACTCATATGTTAATATCGGAGAAATGTTGTGTCAAATGTTTAAATATATATATATATATTGGTATATATCCCCTAGCAGCCACATTGTACCCAAAATCTCAGTCAGTGCCAATTTTCCTTGGGAAGTTAATTAAGGAACGGATCTATGATAATTGAGCTTAGAGGAAAACAGATTTCCTAAATATTTGGTCATAGAAACAGTTTCTATAGCTTCCCAATATGCCAATTATCCTTATTAGCCAACCTAACGCCATTTCATTGTCTTACTATATATATAAACACTATGTTTCCAGATTAAGCAATATTCGTGCAGTATATTCAACTGGTTCTGGAGAACAATGCGCGAGTAAGAGATAAGGGCTATGTCATCTGCAAATAACAGTATGAGAACACGCTTTACTTCCGCATGCAACTGCGCACATAATCTTTGCCATCTCTGTAGACAATATTACACAATTCATTAATTGAAAGGGAAAACATTAGTGGGATTAAGACGCATCCTTGTCTCACACCCAGTGGGCAATCAAAAATGCCTGTCTAATATCCATCCCCGGCAACGAAAACATGCATATAAAACTCGTGAGCTGGTCCCTGTCTTTTCTAATAACATTTATTCTGTTATGCTAACTTAGCATCAGACAAAAAGTTGGTTGTGCTCTAAATCTTTAAAAATTCGGGTTATTTTATTTTGTTTTCTAACTTTTTATAGGTTAATTCTTATAATTTATCAATATTCCAGGTATATATACCAACTTCGACACGAGAACAGAGGCCCGACATGGTTCGTTTGTTACCTCAGAAGTACGAACCTTCAGTGGGTGTTTGGCAGCATGTGCCCCTCTGGGATAAAATACAACCCCGTCGATCACTGCACAAAGAGGAGCCTAATCCGGCATTTGAAAGAGTTCTACAGATCCAAGAGCAAAAGTGAGTTTCTCAATGCTCTTGTGAGCTCATGTTTCATTGGCTGTCGTTTAATTAGCTTAGGGTACTATAGCATTAGCAGTATACAGCTAATATTCGTTATATTTCTATACAAATCTGTTTTTGCAAACCTTGCGCTTTCTGGAGAACTTTTTATACAATCGAATTCCCAAGAAACATAAACTAGTCTTTTCCCATGTGATATTTTCTCCTTGCAATATAAGAGTTGTAGCATATAGGCCTATAGCCCGAAAAGCGGCTTCAATTCAGAACTTTGTAGGCCAGGGGACCTTACTGGATTATGTTTCTCCGGATTGCACAAGGTTAACATAGGCATCAGATCTCAAAAACTAACAACCACATTTCATCGTAGATTTACGTTGCAGTAACGTTGATGTTTGGTTACTCTGCAACATTACCAATGTATAGCCAGTATACAACGTTGCAGCTACGTAGTGTGTTTGCTGGTATACGGCTTTAGTACACTTAGCTACGGTTTGATTGAAAAGGACTACGCCTTTTGTGGTACGTCAGTTGTATTAAAAAAAATAATGCAAAACTCAATCAAATTAAAATCAGATCTCAAAAACGCTCCCCTTGTTTTATTTGTCGCTATATTGAGATCTAACGCAATCAACCCACCTACAGTGTCGATTGGTTTATTAAATTGACCTATCACAGAACTGCTTCTCAATTCTGGTTTGTAAAAGCCGAAGATTTCCGCCGACGAACCGAAGTTTCCCGACTGTGTATTTTTACATGACCAACGGATACATGCACGCACAATCAACAAACACCGTTCAAATAATTAACTTTGAGTGGAATTGCATTTACCCCTGTTTCCATGCGACTTACACCATCAACACAGAAGAAAATAGGGCAACTTCTGCTTTTTGGTTGAATTTAGTGTTTACCATAGCCCCGTCGGCCCCCCTGCTATCTGTGTTTTTATTGGACAACTGAAACTGTGACCTTTCGTGACCCCAGTAAGCTTTACCTAACTGATCAGTAAAAGTAGAGTGATTGCGTTAGATCTCAATATAGCGACCAACAAATCACGGGGAGCGTTTTTGAGATTTGATTTTAATTAGATTGATACAAAACTGTGAGTCTAATCCAAAACACTCATGAATTGGATAGAATGCGGTAATGCATCATATATATGAGAAGAATCGTTTGGTCGATTTAAGAAAACTGAAGCAAACTATGATATGTTCTGTTAATATTGAATCGCCATACATTAGTGGCATTTACATCATTACTCTATCCAGCCGCAGAAATTTCATCCAGCATACACTGAATTTGCTAGACTACATTATAATACAGCAGCCTGTAATATGTAATTTCAATCTATCTCATTTGGAAGTCAGCATACACAATGTTGACAGAGTGTGCTTAGCTAGCTGCTATGTTACATTACAATCTGTTGACAATGTGTGTCAACAGCTGATATCTGATATCTTACATGCAGTCTGTTGGTAGTTTGTACTCATATGTTGCTATATTGCATGTCTTTTGTCGATATTGCGTGCTCAGCAACATTTAGGCCTATGTTGCATGTAATCTGTTGATTGTGTACTCAACTGCTGCTATGTTACGTGTAGTGTGTTGACAGTGTGTGCTAATTGCAGCTGTTGACAATATAGTCATCTGACATTGTGTGCTTAACTGCTGTAATGTTACATATGTTATGTTGAAACTCTGTGCTTAGCTGCGGTTATGTTACATGTAGTCTGTTGACAATGTTTTGCTAATTGCTGCTGTTATTATATACAGTAGGCCTATGTTGGTATTGTGTGCTCAGCTGCTGTTATGTTACACGTGACCTCTTGACAGTGCAACAATTGTCCATGTTTATGTTCCAGAAAAGCGAATAAAGAGTTTTTGGAGAAGAGTATCACAAGTACAGTACGAGATCTGATAGCCCAGGATCGACTGGCATCATCCTAGTACGTATATCATGTCCAATCTGTGTCTATATTAAGTACGGGTTATAGACATTATAAGGACTTTACCGCTAGTCAGGAGCCTGGCTTGTGCAAAGGATGATTATATTAACAGCACATATATTTAGAAAGATGAGGACTAAAAGATTCTAAATATAGTGTTAAATTATATTTTATGTTATAAAGGCATAAAAAAACAAAAATGTCAAATATTTTTTTAAAATGTACCTTTGTTTATAACTATTATAAGTTTAAAGACAATCACAAAGAAAGCTACTTTTCCCAATAATGACAATACCGAGATGTCAATCTAATAATTATTTGCAAAAGCTAATCACCCAAGCGGCGATATGCCTATCAGTTATTGAACGAGAGGCATGGGCATTTTATCAATCCAAACAGTTATGCGCTTGACCGGATCGTTTCATTATATGATCTCCGGCAAAACTTCAAGGGTCATGGTGTAAGCCTACATACATTGGTAAACGTACTCTCCAATTTTTCTGCTTAATTACTGTTGATGTTTTAGGTGTTGTTGTAAAACTGCAAAACGAACCACTTTTTAGCCATTAGTTATTGTTTGTATTGCAGCAGCCTGCAGCATTGTGGTTACCTGGGATACAAGCCTCGTTCTCCAACCGGAGAGCCACTCTGTAGAAATGACCCCAGACCTCTGACGACCAGTGTTAGCCACGTCACACATGGGTAATCTATTAGATGTGTTCCTACTTCTCCAGAGACAAACCAGCTCAACTCTGGTTGAGTTTAATTTATGTTCAGTTTTGTGTGAACACGAAACCTCCATCTAGGTCTTCAACTCCGGATTTCATACAAGATGACTTAAGGAAGTTATAAAGGGCAACCGGAAGTTGTGTCGATCACTGTAACATCAGACGCATTTGACGGTACTTTTTCGTTAAGCTGGATTAAGCCGATGCCTACGAATTTTATTTGACTGGTACATTAGTGAAGTTTAGTTGAGTTTAGTCATATTTTATGAACACGTGATCGATTTAACGGGAACAAAAATTCGTGGAGTTTCGTTCTCAACGAAATCCGTAGACAACGGATGAATCGGCTTAACGAAAAGGTCCAGTCGAATGCGCCTAGTGTCTATTTCGTTTTGCATGTGTTTATCTTGACTTTATTTGTTTCCCATTGCGTTTAGGGTGGTTTCCTCCACCCAATGGATTGCCACGACTTAGAATGAGCAAAATGGTAAGCAAATATACAAATATCTTCTAAAACAGTTTAAGGTAAATCGCTCTCCTCTATTTTACAGGAAGTTCCCCTCTCGAGAGTATCATCCGTTGTTTTATGGTCGCCATGCGCCTATGTCCAAACAACTCACACTAACCTACCCCTACAACCCATTCAACAAGATCGAAGAAGACACAGAATTTTCAGCTTATTCAGAATAAATTTATGTCAACGTTCCTTTGTTTTCAAATTGTAGTAATTTGCCTATGTTTTATCTTCTGTCGCTTTCTGAAACAAAATATTTGTGAATATTTTCTGCTTATTTAAATCTGGAATAAATAAAAGCTTAACAAATTTGCACCGGCATCTTCTATCTTTTGTCAAAAACTAAGCACTTGATTTAAAGGTAACAACTAAAGTGGCTGTAGCTCAATGAGATGCAACTGCCGGTTGTGATTCGTTAAGACATGTTCTTTAGCCATATTACCCCAACAAGCATGGACGTAAATCTAACGCTTTTCTTTTTGTCCTATATTTTACTCGTTGAAAGTGTTTTTGTAACTGAATCCAGCTCGTATCAGTGGCAAGGTCTCTTTTCGTAGTACCTCGAAAATACACTTCTGAACACCATACTAGAACAACATATTTTAGTACTTTCAAAGCAATGTAATGTGTTACCTCCAGAACAAGATATTGTAGTACCTCCAATAAACTAATGTAACACCTTCAAAACAAGTGGTGACGCCTCCAGAATAAACTAATGCATTGCTTCCATAACAAAATAATGTAGTACCTCCAAAACAAAGTAATGCAACACATCAAAAACAAACTAATGTAACACCTACAGAACCAGATGATGTTGTACCTCCAAAATAATACACTGTAGTACCCCCAGAGCAGGCTGCAGTAAAACGTCCAACACAACTTGGAATAGTGGCCACGGTACCAATAGGTTCATATATGAGATATACGTATTGGTGTCATACCGCTGCTGTAGAACCTCGAAGAGGAGCAGCTGTAGCAAGAACTGTAGTGCATCCAAAGAAGCTATGCCCATTGTAGCACAACATCACGACGTGAAACTCCTCACCTTGTCATGCTTATGCATATTTCTTTATAAACAAGTAAGAGACAATAATCCGAGTCTGAATGATCCACAATACAAGCTCAGAACTTATATTACGTTAACACCAGGTGACGGCCATCGCAATGTTATGTTTTAATTAGACAGTTGGATTCCCCTGGTTCGTACCAGTTCTAAGTCGTCTATTGGATGACGAACGCTGAAGCTGATGCAGTCCAATGTCAGGGCGAAGCGACGTCCCGAACTCGCCCAGCCCTTAGAGCCAATCCTTTTCCCAATGTTACAGATCTACATTGCCGACTTCCCTTACCTACATTGTTCTATCACTAGAGGCCGTTCACATTGGCGACCTGCTACAGATATGGGTACGGGCCGGCACGAAAATCACACCGTCTCTCTTGGATTTTCACGGGCCGACGGAAGTTCACCGGACACCACAAGAGCCGCTGTGCTTTACGGAAACAACATCCCTATCTCCTGGCAAACCGATTCCAGGGAGTCCGTTCCTTACAAAGGAAAGAAAAGTCTTCCCGGGACTTCCTCCGGCATCTCCGAGTTCTTTGCATCACTGTGCGTGATAGAATGGATAGAAGACGGGCGTGTTTACTTTGATCGCCCTGTTTCAGAACGAAGATTTACTATCACTTAGGACCGACTGGCCCATGTTTTACTGCTGTTCCCAAGTTCTCGTTTGAATATTTGTTGCTACCACATAGATCTGCACATGCGGCGGTTCCACCCGGACTCAGTACTTACTGCAGCGGCCCTCCTACCTGTCGCCCCTTGGTATCCTGGACGCACGTGGTGCAGCGACGGTGCGGTATAGACACGAGGCCCTAGCGCCATTCATTTTCAGGGCTAATTGATACGGAACGCGAGTTGTTGTACACCCCTTAGCGGGTTTCGACATCCATGGTCACCGTACTGCTGTCTATATCAACCAACATCTTTTATGACGTCTGATGAGCTTAAGCTTTATGCGCCTTTATTGCATGGTTGGGACATCCTACTGTGACAGGTCCACTCCGTTTGCTTGGGATGGGTAATGTTCAGGCCATGAACTATAGCGTCGCGCTGTGACTGGGTCACTCTGCTCACTTGTGATGAGTGTTGTTCATCGCGCTGCACCATGTTGGCCTTGTTTTACGGAATCGGTCATC
>JAQQZZ010139721.1:0-13227 GCA_030265115.1 Mopalia vespertina | reverse complement strand
GTCTGTACCAAGTTTTCTTTGGTCGAAGGCGACCAAGTTTTTTTTGGTTGTTTCGACCAAGTTCTTCTAACAGTGTAAATTGATGGAATTGTATGGTTCCTATATTGTATACATGTATGTATTCGGGCCTATGGCCTTTGTACTGTTCATAAACACAACTGTTATAATATAAATGCCGTTTCCATTGTCCAGAAATGACTTTATTTAATAGACGAAGCTAGGATTTTTCTCCAAATGAAAAGAAGGGCTATTCCACGTTTTGTAAATATATCGACCTCATAAACGGTATGCCAATAATGCTATTGAAATAAACTACTGATGGGGCAATATGTCAAAGATTATCGACGTTGATTTTAGCATTCATGGAGAAAATGGAACAGAACTCTCCTATACATGACTTGTGATCTCTTCCGATGAATCTTGACCAAACAGTGGATATCTAGGCAGCCCAACGCAATTTTGTTCATGTTACCTTATGGTCTGATTTTTATTCAGATTTGTATCTCATAATTGGCAAGTCTGATTAATTTTCAATTTAGGCCAAACCAAACATAACCGTAAAGGATCACCGTGAGCGTTTCGAAGCGTTTTGATATTGTAAATAAAAATAAACAACTTTTGCATAAATCAATGGACACAAGATGTAAACAGATTAGAAACAAGCTTTATCCTTCGAGATTGATTATACATTCAAAAATCTATTTAAAAAACACCATTGCCATAAAATACAGACTTAATATTGGCCAAAACAGACATCACCGTAAACAATCACTTTGAGCGTTTTTAAGCCGCCTCTCTACTCAAAACATTGATATTGTTAATAACAATGAACAACTTTTGAATCAATAAAATGAAAGAGGATGTTAAAACATTGGAAACAAACTGTATCTAACGAGATTCATTATAAATGCAAGCATTCAGTTAAAGAGAAACACCATTGCTATAAAATATTGACTAACCGAAGCACATTGAGTAAACCTATATATTTAAGTTAATTCACAACGGGTTGCAATCAAATGAAAACACTGGAGTACATATCATCTTTCTTACTTTTGTTGGCACCCGGTCGTGGCTCAGTGGTTAGCGCGTAAGACTACTGACCCATCGTCTACCTCCGCTATATGAGGCCGACTGGCGTAACAAATATGATTTTAACGTTTAAGCACAGTGTGAGATTTTTTTTAGTATTTCAAATTAAGGTTTTCATTATCATATACAATAAATATCTAACTTTAAAAAAGGGGTCCAACGAGACTTAAGTTAAGGTATAATTTCTTCGCATTTTTATTTGTTTTTTGTATGTTTTGGGTTAAATGCGTACTCAAGAGTATTTCACTTATATGACAGTGGATTGTCCATTTTCAATTCTTAAATTCGGTGGAAAACAAGACAACAGCTATAGCACAATCAGGATATGACATAATATTCTTACGAGACCCCAGAATGTGGTCCTCAAGTCGAATCATACGTTGCAGTCCACAATTGAGTGTGTGGACAGGATGTGGAAAGCGACAAACCTGTAAACGTTGCAGTCCACAATTGAATATGTGAACAGGATGTGGACAGCGACAAACATTCAAACGTTCCACTCCACAATTGAATATGTGAACAGTGTGTGGACAGCGACAAACATTCAAAGGTTGCAGTCCACAATTGAATGTGTGAACAGTGTGTGGACAGCGACAAACATTCAAAGGTTGCAGTCCACAATTGAATGTGTGGACAGGATGTGGACAGCGACAAACATTCAAAGGTTGCAATAAACAATTGAATATAACAGTGTTAAAGGAAATCGTTCCAAATTTCAATCTGTCGGATAAAAATGAGCAAAAATTTATCAGTGATGCAAAATTACTTCTGTGAGTTGTTTACTGGTGAATGCCATATGCAAAATGCATAAACGGGAGTGTTGTAATTAAAGTCGTCATCAGAGGAGGTGACCACTAATCCGGGTGCCACTCCAAGCTAAACGCCTTTTTTCTGGCCGTGGCATTCAACACCAACTAGCACCTTTCCTGGACAATCGTTTTAATCACTTTGTTTAAATGTTCAATGGTGCATTTCGGCCGTATATTGGCTGCATGTTTCGAAATTTGAGCCGTGTAAAATGACACGTTGTTTGCGATTTTTAAGTACTGCTACGTTCCCACTATCACGATTGGCGGTACGATTGAAATCGTCGTCTCAATTGTGGAATAATCGCGGTGATCTTATCAGATATTTTCAGATCTTGAGGTAAGTCGTGGCAATCGTGTTAATCGTACGACGTTTTGGGCTGTTAAAAAAAGTCTACGATCAACACGATTAATTGTCAATAGTGATCAGCGCATCAGATCGAATTGGATCGTAACACAGCGCGACATATCACATCTAATCGTGCTTCAAAATCGTGGTGATCGGGATCAATCTTGTACAAGCCACACGCTCTGGTGAGATGTGCTGCGATCTCCCACGATCTGTCACGATCAGTCACGATCTGTGAAGCTCTGTCATCATCAATGGTTGTGGGTTGTATTGTTCACTCTGTAGAAGTTCAATAAACAATGACGCCCACGGTCAGTCGTCCTGCATATATATCCGTCGGAGACCAATCGTAGCTCAAATCGTGACCACTATCAATCCTCATCATGAAAGACATCGCGACCACAATCGTATCCTATCGGTTCGTGATGGACGTATCGGAAATAATCCTAACGTATTTGCACGTACTCGATCATCCTAAATCGGGGACTCTGGGTCGTTATGATCCTGTCATGTCGAGACTTAATCGTGGAATGAATCGGGACAATCCTATTGGAACGTATATACGATAGTGTCCAGGTACCGAAAATGGCGCCAAGTGTATAGGTTAATTAAAATGTGCAGCATCGTCAATTATCGGAAACGATATACATGGTCATGGCTCTCCAATGAATCGTAAATTTCCCGACACACATTGAAGGTACAGTTTTCTAAAGGCGGCCCTATTTTCTTTGAAGATAAAATTTGTCAATCCTAAGACTGCTGCTCCATAGACAAGTCCTAAATTGACAACCAAAAGCATAAATTCTGAATGAATACACGTTGGACAGATGACATAGAAGAAAAGTATAACACTGTTAGGTAAACTGTGTGCAAAGAATTGAAGGACAGCACCGCATATCCATTTACACTGTCGTCGTTGTTGTTTCCTTCTGGATGAAGACACACCAGCAGTGTTGTCAGTGTGAACTTGTGGCACAGGTACAATCGTTTGCTTGGCTTTCTGTTTGGCCAAGTACACCATCCTGAAATCAAACCGATACAAGGAGATATGTTTTGCCTATAATGCAAATGCAATATGATATATAGAATATATTACACAGTGAATTTTGAATACCATAAATATTGCTTGAGCGAGTGGCGAAAGAGATAACTAACGAAACGCGAAGCGTCGAGTGGGTTATCCTTTCAAACTGCACTGTGTAATATTCTTTTTATTATATATATCAACAATAAATTCCTAAATCAGAGCTGTTTTACCACATTTTCTATGACAACTTCAAACTCAGCAAGATCGTACAAGAATGACGCTATTCTCAGGATGATCTTAGATTAAAAGTTAGTTATTCAAACTATATGTTGGTGATAAATATATTTGAAATCCTAATTCCAACAGTTAAATTGGAACCTATAATTTAGTTTTCCCATGATCATATATTGAAGTCGCAAAACTTTAATTGCCTATTTCTGGTATTCATTTTTAAGCAGACTACATTTTCCAAGGCGTATTTCTAGAAACCTATTCATGTTAGGAACTTCAAATGTGTATCATTCTTGTAAAGAGCACAATGCGATCTAGTAAACGGTGCTTCCTTTTTTAGAAGTTCGTCCTTGGTTGTTCTTTTAAAATGTTTTCTGAAAGTTGTATTTTACATTTTCCAAGGTGTGATAGACAAAACAATCCATTAGGATCGTTCGAATCAAACTTTCAAAAAAATGTGGAACCGTTTACTAGTTCAAGGACTTCTGTACTCGGTCAACTAATTTATTGAGTCTTATTATATTGCACTTCGAGAAATAAACCATGTCTATTTTTTTCTGTTGACATTTACTGATTTTGCAATATTTTTAGAAATAATATTTGGATTTCCACCACATTCACTTTTATGTAATCCTGAGTATTCAAGCTTTCCAAAAATATATACATATATACGGTAAAGATTTATATTCTTCTGCATAAGAGATTAAATACATCGAGTGTTCTGGAAATCGACCAAGGGGTCCAGCAAGACCTTAAGCCCGGCGTAAAACACCAATCAATCAATCATGGGATTTGAATTAACCTTGAGATAAGGATTGTATAGCGCAGATTTGTTTGTTTGTTTGTTTGTTTGTTTGATTGGGCTTTAACGTCGTACGCAAGGGTATACTATTTCACTTATATGACGACGAATTGTCAACTCCACACTTGATTGTTCACTGCTGTGTAATAACATTTTTGAACTGTAAATTACTGAACTTTGAAGTTATGGAATGGAACTATATTGTAGATATGAAGTAAAGTGTCTGGTCTCAGAGATCAGAGAACACCACAGCACACGTAAGCAGAATACATCCTGCCCTAACGAGGTCATCAAGGAATTCGGATTGGCGGACTAAAGCGCTAGCTAAATAAATATATATGAAAGGCAATGCACATAAAACCTGTATATGTTTGACAATAGCTGTATGTAACTCTTGCCATGCGCTAGTATGCTTACCATGCTGAACAACAAAATGTAACAACCGTCGTTGAACAAAACACTCCATAGAAAAAAGAGTAAATGTAGACTGAAGGAAAGAGCTGCCATCCACAACACGGCACGACTTCCTCATCAGTCGTTACCATAATGAAAACCAACGGCGTCACCATGAGAACCGCTGGGGCCCCAAACGTCAAAGTAAATAACAGTAGTAGTCTGGATTTCTGTTCCAAGACGATTTGTCTCATTGGATTGATCAAAATTAGCAACGGTATCAAAAAGAACAACAGAATACTGCACATAAATTCTGTCATTAATAAAATCTGTAAACCTTGAGTGAGCAGACACAGTTTTAAAGACTTGCCGCCCTCGTGCGCCATTCGTTGGACCACGCTCATTGGTAAAACAAATGCACTGACCAAAATTCCGTTAATATGCGCACTATAGCTGACAGCCTTTTTAACGAGGTCTTGTCTCACGGCTTTGGTGACAATAACATTCACCAAGCCGACCCCAAATGACAGTACGGAGACCGTAACACAAAGACTTATTAGCGTGGAGGGTCCAATCGGCCACTCTACTGGCCCGCAATAATAAAATGAGCTCTGGTTGGTAGAATCCATGGTTTGACAAACAAGACACAGAATTTTTGACCAGTTTTGTCAAATATTTAGTCAGAATTATAGTATTTTGATAACAGAATCAATTCAACTGACTGCATGGAAGATGTTTATGAGAACTTCGTTGAGTATTCATAGGGCCTAGAGTCCCGTTTGAATGATATCATGAACCCGATTTGTTTCAATAAACCTCCACGTGCGGTAACTGTTCCGTCCGCTTGGTTGACATGTCTTGGGTGACAGTCGATGACGAATAAACATTTCTACCTTAAGTGTACCTTAAAAATATTCCTGTCATACAAAGCGTTTTGACATCTGCTGGGTGACGCCGCCAACAGGTTATGTGTCGATTTGTACCGTTTCACTAACCTATTACATAACCAACAATTGTACTCATTAACCTACTCCAAACCAATATACATTAGCATAACAGATATGTCAGCACAGAATCAATAAACATTTCGCATGATAGCTCAATAATATTTGTCTTTACCGCAAAACTGACGATAGTTTATACTGTATATATTTTCGATATGTCTTATTGATGCACTCGGCAAACACGCAAAAGCATCGCAGAAATGTTCTATGGCGTATTTTACCAAGTTTTGAATGACTAGTTAAACACATTTACCAAAGGTTTTATAAAATCAATAGTATTGTGTTATTTGTGTACACACGAGAGTAGTTATAGTGTGTTAACAGCCATTACAATGTCGACACATGACTGAAAAGCTGACTTTAACGTCCTCTGTTTACATCCTTATGTACTTGGGGGTTTATAATCAAAACAAACACGGCACTGTAGATCAGCCTTGTGTTGTCCCAGAGCACCAGGAAGGCTGCAGTCGATGGAGAACAAAACATACAAACGTTGAGTTCGTATATGATTCTCAGTTACATTGAAGCCACAGCAAATATGTATAGAGCAATAGTATCGATAGCTATGTGTCCGTGCACAACCCGGTTAAAATATTTGTCAATGATCAATCTAATACTGGTTTGGAGAGAGAGAGAGGGGGGAAAAGGGGGGGGGGGGGCGGTAATTTGCACTGGCGTTTACGAATGATCCCCCTCTTGTCTGCGAGGTCCACATGGGTGCTAACTTCTCTGTTCGGTACATCCAAAGACGATCAACAGTCCGAAACGCTAACCATTGAGCCGAGGTAACGAGTCGCTAAATTTTATATTGTACATTAACAAACATTGATTTGGCTTCAAACGGACAATACAAAAAGTATTGACATTTATTTTGAACAACAACAAATTACAGATGGTGTTTATACACCCATACATTTAGGATACAGCTATATACTTATGTAAATGAAATAAAGGCTTTGTGGTGTTTTCGCAAGTAAGTCTTGCACAAATAGGCCATATACCATTGGCAAAAAGTTTATGCCGTCGTTACATGATAATGTATTTTCAAAGTCTATTCATAAAGACTGCTAAGGTCTCCCAACTCAGCGTATCTATTTGCTTGAACGCTCCTCACATGATCCCAGGAACATACCAGGAAGTTGCTGGTATGCTCGTGGGGAGATGTTGATATTAACACATTTCATACGTTATAACCAGTTGACGATCTAACCTAGTTACAGTGATGTTTGCCGGAAGATGTGGGCATCGTCCTCGAAAAATCGTGGTACGATGTGCGGAGGTACATGGGTTTAAGGTAAAGCTATACAACGGCAGAACTGTACCGAGGGCATGGTCAATAGGAAGCTGTGTATTTCTAGTTGAGAACTCCTTGAGCAAAAAAGTGACAATTGTCCTTTGTATATAAAATAAACATTCAAAGTTGATGATTACTTCAAATTTTCAATGACAAAAAAGTTCAATTTAAGTCCTGGATTTAGTTTTATCAGTAGAGCAATTGACAAGGGGTTAGAGATTGAAGTGATGCCCACAGCTTATTAGGCTCTCTATTGGGTTTATGTTATATGTTGACGTGTACTGCAGTGGTTAATAACCAATCTTTAAATGTCTATGTGAGGCGCTTCACATTTTGGCAGAACCTATATAGAAACTTGCTTATTCCTTGTCAAAAGTTCACCGTAGACACATGAGAAAATACAAAGACATCGAACAGATCGTGCTCCTTAGCTCTGAAAGAACCAGGGAGACAAGCACCTCCCTCCCACCAGCTCGCGCGATGTTTAGTAACAGATAACAGATGACCATTAGCCGTACATTCAGGGTGTTATCCAATCGATTATTCTCGATTAGGTGTTTATTTTTTAAAAATTAAATTAAGCCGCAAAAATAACATTTGAGACACCAAAAGACGTTATTATTATTTTTTCCTACAGACGTCCCACAAAACCTGCTACTTAATAGAATAATAATGAGCAGTGAAAGAACCATTAACAAACAAATAAAAATATCGTTTTATGTGACGTAGATTTAATTGCATGAAGTTCAATGTGTTATATTTTATATGTGATATACGTGATGAAAACAATTGTAATATTCTCATGGATAACGGACATGAACACACTCTTGCAAAGTAATCTCCCTTTGTTTAAGCATGTCTTCGACATTGGGAATCTTATGTAAAACGACTGACGTCCAATCTAATTATATCAGATAACGCTCCCCATGTTTTGTTTGTCGCTATATTGAGATCTAACGCAATCACTCTACTTATAAAGTTCAATTAGGTCAAGCTTACTGTGGTTCACAAAAGGTCACAGTTTCAGTTGTCCAATAAAAATAAAGATAACACGAGGCCATGGGAAACACCAAACTCAGCTAAAACAAACAGAAGTTGTCCGATTTTCTTCTGTGTTGATGTTGTAAGTCGCATGTAAACAGGGTAAAATGAAATTCCACTCAAAGTTTATTATTTGAATGGTGCTGGTTGACTTTGGGTGCATGTATCCGTTGGACATGTAAAAATATGGAGTCGGGAAACTTCGGTGCGTCGGCGGAAATCTTCGGCTTTTACAAACCAGAATTGAGAAGCAGCTCTGTGATTGGTCAGTTTAAGAAACCAATCGACATTGTAGGTGGGGTGATTGCGTTATATCACAATATAGCGACAAACAAATTCCGGGGAGCGTTTTTGAGATTTGATTTTAATTAGATTGACTGAATTCAAGATATTGTTCATTCTGGTCCAGCGAGACTTGCGTCCATTGGTATCGAGAACAAGCTTTTTCGTTAATACCAACCATCCTACCAAGTCTGATGTGAAAGGAGTAATGTCACAACATATCGCTTGGTTATTCTGGCACTTTTCACGTCGCTGCAAATGCTATCGACACTGATTTATTTTGGTCCAGACTACAAACGTTTAGATTTTTCTTTTTGTAAGTTATACATGAAAATATTTGTTAGAGCATATATAAATCTTCGTTGGCATATATATAGCATGTAATATAGAGAAATGTGGAGTGCCCACAGAGAAGGCCTTTATGGTGAGCCCGAGACTCGAAGAAAGAGAAAATAAATTAGTTCCTTATAGTACAGTAGTCTGCCCAAATGAGACACAGTAACTTTGCAGTGAAACTTTAAAACAATAACGCTTTATGACAAACGTATTAGAAATTCTGTGTGAATTGGTCAAGAAAATGGACAACACAGCATGTTTTAAAGTAGTTAAATTCTAACAGGAATTTGATTAAAACCTTTGCCTTAAAGATTGTTTGTTTGATTGATTGGGGTTTAGTGCCGTACTTAAGGTTAATTCGCTGACATGTTGGCATGCCAACACCGTATGTGAATGAAGCGACCTTAGACGCCGCAAACAAAGACAGGGCAGGACAAATAAAGGACAATCGTAGGCAGATCGGATTCATGTTCCCCCTTAGCTTTGAAAGCACCAAGACAATAAGCTACCTCCCACCCTCTGTCTCGTCTTATAAAGTGCCAGGTCACAGCGGAAGTCCATGCTGTGAGATAAGCTTCTATTTCGCATAACAACAGCAAATTATTGAGAATCAAAAAGTGTGATTGATTGGTGTTTTACGCCGTGCTTAAGGGTATTTCCCTTATATGACGGCGATGTATTCCAACAATAATTGACACTAGCACAAGCAAGATGTGAAGCGTTTCGTTTATATTGGAAAGTTCATTTTCCTCCAGTGCTATGTAAAGACAGCGTTGATACTCTTCAAACAAACTGCCCTTAGTCTGAGGGTGAGAATCAAAAAAGAGGCATAGCGACGAGAGGATAGGGAGGCGACCGCCGCTCGGAAGGGACACAAAATCGCGCTTGCTTTTGTTGTAGTTGTTTTATTTTCTATTTCAATTATGATGTCTAAAAATGTTGCATTAAAACATACACCTGATTTCATTTTATTTAACATTATTGTATTCTCTGCTAAATTTTGCTGCGTCGTGAAGTATAGGTATTTAAACTTCTGTCACATCCCCCGCCACAGGGTATACGCCTTGAAAAAACTGACGACAGAACAGCGTGACCGCGGAATTGCAGTTTTGGCATTTAGTCTAAAGAATATAATTGGACTGGTTATCTTTGAATAAAAATATATTTATATTTACAGGCTTATGACCACAAAATTTTCCTATTTTGTCTTGAAATTGTGGTAGATTTGTTCATAATAAGAATACTCTTCATTATATAAGTGCATCTTAATGCTGTTGCTCAAAATGCTTTTCCGGTTAGAAAATACGCCCACTCCAATAAAGGACAAGACCCGCGGGTTGACAGTGGGTTTTGTTTGTTTTTAAATACCATTTAAGCAACATAACAGCCCCTCACATTAAGGAAATAATTAAAATCAAGCCAGTAATTAAAATATCACATACCGGAAGTGACGTAACCGGTGCAAGTGACCAACAATATCTCGTATGTCATTGCAGTACAGTGTTAGGTCTATGAATATCTAACATAAAATATGCCTTGCATGCGTATTAACTGCATGTGAGATTTATGAATTGGTTATTGCAAAAGGAATTCCGTTTCACTGTTTCTCGAGTTATTCTGTTTTTTAAGGCAGTGGCTGGTAAAAATCAGAAACTAAAATTTGCCAGTAAGAGCATCATTTCACAGGTTAAAGAATTTGAGAGTGTGCGGAAAACATCTCATGCCACCTGATTTGGAAAGGGACCTTCAACACGAATTGACCAGTTTAAAGCTAAAAACATAAATTTAAAAACATACTGTACCAAATGTATTTCCATTTGACCCAAAACAAAAGGCTCTGATGTAAATTAGTGTGTACATAAAGCGCGAGGAGTGTCGACGCCAGACAAAAAGAAGGTAGCACAGTTTTGCTCAGCTAGTCAAGAACGGCATAAAGACGCTGAGCTCTACACTGATCCCTAGATGCAGAGTTCTGGATCTCTAATAGTCTATCATACAATCAAGCCATATTTAGAGATACAGAGTTAGAGTGCACATAACTGTGTAATTTAAAGTTTCTGCACTTACCGGCTATTATGGGTTCAATAAGCACTGTCCAATAATATTTGATATACTGAACTTCCTGACACATTTTATATGCCTAACGAGACTTGAAATCGCCCATCAGCCAGGATAAAAATACGAAAATACGGTTTAGGTATCTGTTGCTAACCAGCCAATTCTTCTCTCTTCCACCCTGACTGTAGATTGGAATTTTAGAAAGAATGCTCTTTAATTTTCACTTTTTAGATATGATTACTTAACAAAAGGATACAGAATTTATTCGATTGGGATATTAAACCTGTATTTAGCCGATAAGTCTACTTAATTGTAGATTTGAGTCCTAATTTAAAGCCCGATGTAGGGCAATTTCACAAATCGGGGCCTTAAACTCAGTCAGTAGCTACCTTTAATAATATGTCCTATCCTGCTAAAGTCAGGCTACTAAATGACACATCAAATCTCGATAATATAAGGTAATTACACGAATTGGAGCCTTTAAACCCAGTAGCTAACACGATCCCCAGTACAGTGGCGTAGCCAGGAATTTCCCAAAGAGGGGGAGAGGCAGAAGATCGACTATCCCAGCCCAATAGGCGAGGGTTTCAGGTGCCGCCTAGGCCACGGAAGCTCTGGAAGTGAGGAAGCTCGGAGAAACGATTTCAGCTATTTCGGGCGATGAAATTTGGATTCAGAGCCACAGTAAGATCTGTCTTAATTTGTGTGATTTATGTTTTCCCAAAGTAAGAAAATGTCTGTTTTTTAACCATCTGACAGAAATTAATCCTTACCATCAGAACAGCGCCAGAATAAGAAATGTGTCCATGAGAATTTTCTGCATTTGTGGCTTAATAAGGATCGACTACATAGGCTAGACCCCAAAATTCTGTGATCCAGTAATCGAGAAAGCCTGGATAATGGATATTTTTTATAGGGCCAAGTTGTTTGTTTAATTGGATGTTAAACGTAGTACTTAATGTTTTTGAAGTGTAATGTAATTTAGATTCAGTTTTTCGTATTATACCAAAGCAGTTTTCTTGAAGATTTATTTTTCCGCCAGCTGATATAACCTAAATTGTATTATTTACAAACCGGCTCATATGAAAATAAGATTTCAGAAAATGCTTATTGTTTGTGAAATCAAGCTATTTAAATAATGAAATCAATGTATACAAATCTAAGATCATGTCGCTGTTTTGGGTGTTAAATTGTTTTAAAACGGTAAAACATAATAGTCAGTATTTGGTTACTTGGGTTTAAATGAAACATGTTCATTGTATAAAGAGACTTACGATACATTTATCAACCTTAGATGTAAGCTAGGCGATCTAATATAAATGACCCAGGAATACTTAACCTGTGTTTCGCTGTTATCGTTGATCTAGCTGCAGCATGATTACGTAATATAAGCCCAGCAATGTTTTTCTTATCTATGCAATGACCATGCCTACGACTTTCACAAAAGACGAAATGCAATTCATCTACTATAAATATATCGGTTTATTCTCAGTAGTTGACAGATGTGGAAGAAGCGTGACATATTGGCAGACGTTTAGTTTGCGCCTATAGTCTTGATAAAATCCGTGTAACGGTCCGATAACCAGGAGAAGCGCACACAACTTGTGTGGAAGCTTAAAAATATAAACACACTTTTTATAATACAAATGGCATACCTTTACTTAAAACATGGCTCGTACAGGTTGAGTTTCATGGTTTAAAAAAAAATTTCCCAAACCGTACGAACCCTGTTAAAATATCAAATACAACTATTGTTGTATAATTTGTTTGTATAGAGTTGGCCTATTTCGCCTATTTGCTAATTTGTCGCGGAATAGTCATTAAAAAAAGTTGAACTTCCCGAGGGGGGGAGGGGGGCTCCTAAATACGTCAATGACAGTGCCAGTAAAGGTAGCCCCGGAAAGACCCAGAACTGAGTACCGATGCGGAAAGTTTTAGTTCCCCACTCAAGGTAACACCTGTAAAATTAAGCTCTCCTTTCAATTTTGAGGGCATTGACGTTCTAATTTTCACGTGTTCAGGTCATTCGATTAATATTTCAGGTCATTAGGCCTACCCCGTACAAAGACCTGCCTTCCGTGTGACTTGGTCTGTATGCTAGTGTATCTTCCACCATCTCCGTTCTTTTACTTATTTCACTTCCTGGCTTCTAGTTCTTCCTTAGAATAATTTGGTACAAAACTGTACGGTAATAATTCTGCCTGATACAAAAATTCATTGTCTTCATCAAAGGAAATTCGCTCGGATATGATAGGTATATCGTAGTTTTAGCATATGGAATGGTGTTGTTATTGTGTCACTTGCACCGCGTGCGTCACTTCTGGTTTGTAAAATTTAATAACTGGCTTAATATAAAGTTTATATATTATTTTATAATATATTAGTTTCCTAATCTCAGGTTGTTATGCTAGTAGAATAGTATTCAAAAAAGAATACAGCCCACCTAAAACCGCGGGTCTTGTCCTTTAAGAGGGTTATCTCATTTTGATTCACTTATATAATGAAGATTATTTTT
>JAQQZZ010139710.1:0-10616 GCA_030265115.1 Mopalia vespertina | reverse complement strand
CGTGGAATCAACCGAGGTGGTACGTTCAAGAACGACGAATAATATTATAAAACCATAGAGAAATGTCGAAACAGACGATCAACACATCAATTGACTTTGTACTTAGGGCTTAGAAATAGCTACGTGGAATCAACCGAGGTGGTACGTTCAAGAACGACGAATAATATTATAAAACCATAGAGAAATGTCGAAACAGACGGTCAACAAATCAATTGACTTTGTACTTTGGGGTTAGAAATGGCTACGTGGAATCACCCGATGTATGGATTTAAAGAACAGTGAATACTATTTTAAGACCATACAGAAATGGCGAAACAAGCGGTTAACAAATCAACTGACATTGTACTTTGGGGTTAGAACTGGCTGCTGGAATCTCCCGAAGTCTTAGAACAAGTCTTCTAGACTTTATTCCCGCCAAAAAACAGTTCCATTATAAATGATCTGTATGCAATGTCTTTATTTGGTGAATAAATAAAAAACAAACAAACAAAGCCTTAGGGGAGCATTTTGCGTTTTCGTTTTAAGTTGATCCGTATAAACTGTAGTAGACAAGATCACACTATAGGGGACCAGTTCGCGGGACATTTATCCTCCTCTAATAAGCCATTAACGCCAGTGGGAGATACTGTGGTGTACATAATATGATATACGATTAAAAAGACGTCGCCAGGAATTACGTGCAGTCGATCAAATTGGTCTTCAGGGGGGAGATATAGCTACAGCGTTTAAACGGCGTAAACTCTGTAATCTCTCTGCATCATATTTCGATGAATTTAGTATAGACTTAACACAGGTTCAATATCCCCCATCGAATCAATTCTGTATCTTTTTATGATATAAACAAGTCCATTTTGTTTGTAAACATAGAACTTTCTAGCACTTCTGCTAAAAACTCATGTCTACATTTACGGCGAAAGAGATAAATAGCGGTTGGCGACAAATACTTGAACCGCATTAACGCATTTTTAACGAGGCTAATGGGCGATTTCATGTTGCGTTTGGCATATAAAATGTGTCATAAAGTTGTTAAGCATGTTAAATATTATTGTACAGTACTCATTGAACACATATATAGCCGGTAAGCGCAAAAAGTTGAAATTACACTGTTATGTGCACTATAATTCTGTGTCTCGACATGATATGATAGACTATTGCAGATACTGATTTTTGCGTCTACGGGTGCATGATAATGAAAGAAAAATAGAAAGACATTTCGAATTCTGAATGAAGACATAGTATAGTAAACAAGTAAACAATATGGCTGATAAAACACAAGTAAAAAGTAAATAATCGAATGCAAATTTGAATTAATTGAAATTTTCTGATTAGGTAATCTATGTTAGCATAGCATTTGATACCCAACCATTGTTGGTTTAAATTTCGAGAAGAGCCTTTTCAAAACATCTTCACGGGTTTTAATAGGTAACATACGTTGTATAATGTTCTATTTTAAAATGGCCTTGATATCGTTGACTGAAGAGAAACTACATTCGTTTACCTAGAATCTAGTTCGGTTAAACCTATATTTAGTTACGTAAATTGTAAGGAAACCGGATACCGACTGTGCCGAGAGGCATCAATCCGACCGTTTCTTCGCACCGTTTCCGATTTTCGACTGTGTTGCAGTACAATTGAACGGTTATATATAAATTTGTTTTTTCTTCTAATTTATCGGATGTTAGATCATCTGGTATAAATCCCAATTACATATAAATAGCAAGAATTACTGACAGTGTGGGACAAAAACAGGGAACATCCCAGAAAACTGGCACACCAACACACCTACGGTTATCCCAGAGGTGGGGGGAACGTGTGGCAGAAGTGCACAGTCTTTAGATGGTGCATTCTAGATATCTCCGTCAAACGCGGCGAAAAAGATTAGCTTAATTATAGGGCACTTACACATCAAAAGCCACTTATCAGACTATCATTTTAAAACCTAATGACCTGCAAACCCGTGTCACAACAGAGAATAGTCACGGTCCACGGATCTAGGAGTCAGTAGTCTCAAAATTCTCATTTTGGCATGGTTGATTCGGCGGCACTAAACAGCCACTAGAAACAGAAAATGCAATTAATCCACCGGCCGTCCGTGACAAACGTTTAAGGTTAAGTCCATTGTTGTCGTTCAACAATCATACTTCATAATTGCTACATGTATATATCTACTGGCAGTGTGAGTCACATTTCTGCGACCGTTTCTGTTTAAAAAGTTCAACCTAATCTGATTCTCGTTCAGTCTCCCCAGTTCCTACCAATGAGTAAATTGTTGGTCCGTCGCGACGTCAATTTGTGGCCGCTTGCTTTAGTCCAGGTATTTTTCGAAAGGTTGTGACAGAGCGGAGTTTAGCTAACATCACCGTTATGTAAAAATATCCAACATGGCAACGGGTTTTTTTTAAGACTAGCAAGTATGACCCGGCGTAAAATCTGGAAACTCTTACTCAGTAAAGGTTTCGGATTCCGTGAACCAGAGCCGGGTCTTCTGAATATTTCAGCTGACAGGCCAGCGTATTTTTAGTCCAACATCCCCGTCGTATTTTGTTAAAACTTGTTAAATAGCGAAGCTGTCTAGTTAAGTTGTTTGCCCTGGAGATAATGTATCTTCCCAATTTACTGCCGGCTGTTTTAGGTACTAGCGCTATTGGGGTCGCCCACATAGGTCATGTACTATCTTGTTTCAGACACCAATGCACAAACATGGTTAAAGCTAAGACAAAGGCTACAAACTGCGAATTGGTGCAAATGTATATTTAAATTTAACCAGTGACAGTTAATTTAATGCAGCAAACCATTGTTTAAAATAAACTCTTCACATGAAGGATATATAATCGTATTTTAAGTCTGTCATCTAAGAAATGACGTCATATTAAATGTCAGGTTAAGGATAAGGGTTGTGTTGAGTTTTAAATCAGTACTAGAAGTCTGCTTAAGGTCCATGGCTAGCTTAAGATTAAGGTTAGGGTTAGGGATAGGGTTAGCATTAACCTAAACAGGAACGAAAATTCAGATTTTGTACTACATGACTAATATTCCGTTGTGAAAATTAGAGTTTCTTTGTTTGAGTTTAACGCCGTACTTAAGGTTATTTCACTCACATGCCGGTGTGACAGTCCAATGGGTGAAGAAAACCACCCTCGACGCCCCTGGCAACAACCAAAGACAAGACAGGACAAATACAGGACAATCACAGGACACAATACAAAGACATCCCAAACAGATCAGCTTCACGTTGCCACTTAGCTCGGAGAGCACCAGCACAACAGGAAGCTCCCTCCCAATCCGCCGCAGACTAGAGAGGAAACCCTTATATTTCGATTATGTAATTTACCTTTCACATGTTTATCTCGGTTATTGTTAATTTCAGGGAGCGTATAGTGTAAGTGTTTCCGAGGACTCGTCTTCAAGTACCTCAAGTCGGGATCTCAGTCAAGAAAAAGAACATGTGACTCTAAAAAAAAGGGGGCCCCAGGAGAGGGCCCAATGGGGTCGTCAGATTGAGTTTGTTTTGTCGTGTGTGGGGTTCGCAGTGGGGTTGGGTAACGTGTGGAGATTTCCATACCTTTGCTACAAAAATGGAGGAGGTGAGTTAAGAGATACAAATTTACTTATTATAAGCTCTACAAATTATATAACAGATCTATTTATTGTCACATAATTTAATTTACATTATAAAAATATCAAGATCTAAAATGTTACACGCAAAATAAATATAAAATTGTTATTTATTCATTATTATATAGGCATGAAAAGATATATATATTTTTTTTTATAAAAGTATAAATCGTAAGCTCATCAGAACTGTTCGTCGTCATATATAATAATAGTAATATCAAAATATCAAAATAATGTATAAAATAACTGTAAAATTTGATTCTTACGTTTTGATTTAAAATTGATTTTAGCGATTTTAAAAATTATTTTTGATATGTAAAAAAAAAAAAAAAAAAATTCCAGTTTATAAATGTTTGCAATACGCCCCAACTTGAGTTATATATCTAATTTATGATACAATTCTGTTGACAGTTGTCTGGACATAATATATCCGCAATTCCAACAGTAGTAGGTTAGTTCTTTAACTAACCGTTGGGTGAAATAACGTGATTAAAATAATAGATAATAAAATCAACTCAGAAACCTATTTTTAGGCTTTTACGTGTGTTCCTTATAAATGTTTCCTTTATGAATTATTCATTAATTCTTGCAACTTTGGATGGATTGGATATTTGGTATAAAATTTAAGTGAAAATCTGGATACATTATGTACAGAAACGTTCAGTTGTTGTATTTAATATTTGCTTTTTTTTAATTTCTTCCAGGTGCATTCCTTATCCCTTATTTTATCATGTTACTGTTGGTTGGAGTTCCCATATTCTTTCTAGAGTTAGCGTTTGGTCAGTTTGCTAGCCTTGGACCCATCAGCAACTGGTCGTTTAGTCCACTATTTAAAGGTAACGTATACATTCTGAAGATAAAATACATGAATTCCTTTTAACAATTGTCTATGGTGACTTTTTGTTTGAGTGTGATTTTACCTTATTTATAACGTTATTTCATTCAAATTTACGGCTTGGCTGTCAATGGGCGTTAAAACTGTCCGTGATGTCACGTGACTGGCACCAGTTGATCACAAGTTATGACACAATGCAGGTAGGCCTCAAAGAGAGGCTCAATATAATCCTGTTGACAAATTTACATGGAGAGACTGTAGTCTGGTTGCTTGTTGTCATTGAGAACCCATGCCACATTAAACACCCTGCAACCCTCAAAACATGTCGATTGGTTTCAGTAACAAATTGATAATACAATACCACACATCTAATAATATCCGTCTTTAATATTTCATATTGAAACCTTTGCTTTGAAACGAATGTATATTGTAAGGCGCTCAAGTGTGTTCAGCACTTTTAAAGCTTTAACCTTTAAGAAAAATGATGCTAATTACAAATCATTCTGCTTCAGCTAGCTCCAGCTTATATGATAATGGACATTGAGAGGTTGCGTCAAAAATAAACGAGAAGTTGCCATCCTGTGTTTTGCCTAATAAGATAGAGCTATTTGAAGCAGAATAATTTGTAATAAACATTAAAAGGTTGAGTAAAAAATAAACGGGAAGTTACCATACATAGTGTTTTGTCTTATTAGGCTATCAACCAATAACTGCCGTTGAAATATGATGTTTGTATTGTTCACAGGAGTTGGTTACTGCGCAGTTATAATATGCGGTGTTATAAATATTTATTATAACATAGTCCTGGATTACTGTATCTTTTTCTTCTTCGCTTCGATGACGAAATACCTTCCGTGGGAAACCTGTGATAATTGGTGGAACACCTGCAATTGTAAAGGCCCGGATGAGAAAGACAATGTCACGTGGATCAATTCCACCAGAACTGAATGTATTGAGACCTATTATAGTGGTGAGTTCAGACGAACAGGATTGTTGTTTCGACTTATTAATTGATGTATCGATTTATTGATTTATTGATCATTCTAAAGTTTGCATCTACCGATGAAGACAATGTTATTCGCATGGCCTCCTGTATACCTGCTCAAAACTATTTTCGGTTGTTGAACCAGGAAGATTTACGATTCCTTATCGCCACACTCGGTACCATATATAGAAAAGAAAAAGGGCGGACACTCAGGGGGTCGACCCAGCTTGTACCGTGGTGAAATTTAACCGATTCAATTCCACTAATCACATAAAATAAATGAATACCACCTGTTCATACCACCTGTTCATCTTCAAATCCTGACCCAGAATTGTGATGTAGGCCTAAGTTATCTATAATTCTCAAAGTTTGCTTGCAAACACAACATTTTTCGTTTTTTTTCCAATGAATGCGGTGAGCTGTTATTGGATAATGTCGATGGCCTGATTCGGAAGTCGATCTTAGAATAATACTGCTACAAGAGTTTAAAATACGGTAGTTGGACTATAATTCAATATAATTGTTTTTATTTTGTGTTTACAGGAAATTCCACTTTAGCCGATTTGAACAAGACCGCCTCTCCGAGTGCTGAGTTCTATAAGTAAGTCTGGTTGATTCGCTTACGGGGCACACTTGTGTCTCTACATCCTTGAGTGCCACCTTATACCCCAATGAAACAAACAAATCAAGCGAGACGACCGGACAATGTTTTGGAGTCGAAGCCACGATCAAAGAGAAATCGAGTTGATTCTCTATTTTAGTGTGAACTAAAATGTGTTTTATAAAAATTGTTAAGAAATCTAAATTCTATATATAACTCAAGGTACAATTAAAATGTTGTTAATCAAAATAGACTACATTCAAAAAATATTTTAAATGTCTGCATGCGTATTGGTCCTATGAAACTGATAGATTGTTTGTATCTCTTTACAGTTATTATGTATTAGGCATATCTTCAGGGATAGAGGATATGGGATCTCTCTCATGGCAACTGCTTCTCATTCACGCTTTAGCCTGGCTGGTTGTCTTCGCTGTTCTCATCAAGGGCGTCCAGTCATTCGGAAAGGTGAGACAAAATATTTATTAGAGGTAGATCTAAGATTTGCTCCATGGTACTGCATTTTTTATCGAATTGATTTAAATCTGTTGCAATTGTTTATAAACAACTTTCCATGACGCCAGGCATTGTACAGGGTTCATGAAAGGTCATTGGCCCACCTGTCCAATAAAAAGATGGGTAACAATATAACAACCAAAGTTATATGGGCATCTCGTTTTCAAATTTAAAGAAACAGTTCTGTGATTGGTCATTCTCAGACAGCACCTGGTCAGGGTTAGAGAGTTCTCGACAATTCTGCTTTCTTGCAAACTGCTATCAACTTTTAAATCTTGCTTTACATTAATATTATAATATTTAAGACATAATGTCCATAGATATACAATATTGGTACAAAGTTTTGAAAAGAATGCGTTGTTGTTGTTGTTCTGCACTCCTTTTTTTTTAAATTTCTAGGTGGTGTATTTCTCCGCAGTATTTCCATACATACTTCTCACTGCCCTGCTCATCCGCGGTGTTACATTACCAGGTGCCATTGACGGTATTACCTACTATCTCAAACCAAATTGGTCCAAACTGCTGGAGGCTTCTGTGAGTATTAACAGAAATGCGAACTCTTAAATAATAAGACAAAGCCTAATAACCTAAATTAAACTATAAACATCACTAAAAGTCAACGACTGAATATTGTACACAGCATCACAATGAATGCTTTACAGAAAGAAAAAACCTATGGCTAAATTTAAACCTGACACACACAATAAATCCCCCCATAGAAAACAATGTCAGAGCATGTCTAGAATGAATTGGCTTTCAACAAAACTTAGCATGAGCCCAATGGATGTCATAACACATCGGTATGCAGCATTCTCAAAGCCACAACCTTTACAAGACGGGAGGAAGAAACAAAGCGGCGGCTTTAATGCCAACAAACATTTCCAAGGCTGTTTAAGAGATGTCAAAACAAGCTTTAAGTAAATAATGACTGAGAAACCCGACACATAAAAATAAGTCACCCTGACATGCTTACAAAATGCACATTCTTGCGCTGTAAAACACAGTGACATCTCCGAAAAGAGGCTGCTTTATGATTGGCGCAACAGTTCGGTTTATTGATTAGCATATCATCGTCTGATCCGGCAAGAAACAGTAAAGTATATATGTGTATGACATTACAACAGTACAGAAATATATCAATTACACGTATACATACCATTATATAAATTAAAAGGGCATATTGATCATGCATGATATGTTTCGTTTTTTTTTAAATTACTAAGAAAAATTGATAGAGAAATTATTCAACAACAGAAAAAATATCAAACCAAATTATACTGAGCTGTTCTGCGATTGGTTATCCGGACTTTAATGCCGGATTTTGTCATGTAAGGATGTGAGATGGATAGCAATTGACACCTTATTAAAACATTCGCAGGTATGGAGCGAAGCTGCCGCTCAGATCTTTTACTCTCTGAGCGCATGTCAAGGGGGGCTGATTGCTATGGCGAGTTACAACCGTTTCAATAACAACTGTATGAGGTGAGTATAGAAACGCTTTAATCCAAGGGCTGAACAAGCATTATTTATACCTGGGGTATAGTATTGTAGAGGGATTGGAAACTCCACAGACCGTGATTGTTTTCAGTTCACGTAAAATCTCGGCCTCGGTGAGATTTGGCGAGAAATCTCGTGTGAATGGAATTAATGGAACAACTTAAAACAGATCTGTGTGTGATGTATTTGCATTGCCTTTCGTAGTTGTTCCGTGTTGTCTTTGCGTGTTAACTGCCAGTGACATGGGGGCGAGTTCCTTCTCCCATTGGGCTGGCACACCTACATATAAGTAAAGTAACCTCAAATACGGCGTAAAACCCCAAGCAAACAACATTAAATCCTTATAAAATCTTACAATAACTTTCCAAGCTCGTTCAGACTAGTTCTACTCAGGGTAAAGGCATTTTTAAAAACAACGGTAACCAATTTCCGAATTTCCTTTCGCTTCTGATACTTGTGGCGCATTATTGTCGGCTATTGGTCAATTGGCGGGAGGTTAGAGGGAGCTTCTTGTTACACTGGTGACCTAAGAGCTAAGAGGTAATACAGACACGGTCTGTTCCATTCTGAAATATAATCGATTCTACTTACTTCGTGGAGACATTGACTCTAAGATAGACCCGGGCCATCTTGTTTTGAACTTATTTTATTAACTGGTCTGTGGCGTACGTCGCCCCAAATATTGGCGGAAATTAATGCACGATGGCATGGCATAGCGTACGAGAGATATCTTAGTCTCGTCCACTATAGAAACTCTCGCGAGAATACCATTGGGTCTGTTGATGTCTCTGTATTGCGTCTTGTGAATGTCCTGTCTTGTAAATGTGTGTTGTCAGTGACCTCGAGGGTGGATTTCATCACCCATCGGGCCGGAACGCCGTCACACGAGTGAATGACCTCATGTACGACGTTAAACCCCAATCAAACAAATAAACATGCATACAAATCTGCAGTAAAACCCAAACATCTTGCCCTGTCGCTGTAAGGCCAAGTCTACATAATCCTTAAACCCACAAATTTAACAACAACTTGAAGAAAAGAACCTTGAATTTAAAAAACTATTCACGCTTTTCGCTTTCATCTTAGGAATATTTAAGCTATTCTTGTTGTTGTTAGTTCCACACATTTGTTGCCATGTCCTTGCCAGAACAATCTTTTGTCTATATACAGTACACTATTACGCTAACGCAAAAGGTCCAGCTAGATTATCGTGAAATATGCTAAGTGGGTTTCGAATTCAGTCTGAATCCCAGTGCCGAATAATTTTGTACCAACGGCTCCGGCAATCACGGGGGTGGTTTTTACGACGTTTTCTCTCGGTTTTCCGCCGTCCTTAAGCAAGAAACTGTGTCCAGTCGTCATAAAAGTGAAATGCCCTTGAGTACGACGTTAAACCCCAGTCAAACAAACAAACAATCTTTGAATTATGATGGTAAAGTAAATTTTCATTTTCTTTTTCAGAGATGCGTTTATCATTCCAGTCATTAATTGCATGACAAGTTTCTACGCAGGCTTTGTTATTTTCTCTGTTCTGGGATTTATGGCGTATGAGAAAGGAGTCGATATCCGTGAGGTGGCGGATGAAGGTATTGAAAAGTCTATTTATTTTCTTGTTGTGTAGTAGTGCATGGTGTACTTCATTCTTCCCAATGGGGACGCCAATAAAATTAAATAATGCATCATGTATGTTTGTTGTGTATAGTATTTTGACCTGTATCACCCCGTCGTCTAATATCTAGGCGGACATCTCCGAATGCTTAAGCTGTGTATAGAGTTTTACAAACTTCACCTGGTCTGAAGAGATTGGTGCCATTCTAACATATTTGTTAATGAAGCATACGAACATACATTGACCAATTACCAGCTGTCAATCAAAAAGTCGTAGGCAATGATAACTGGTCTGCCACAAAACAAATAAATTCAATTACTTTTTAGATTATTGAAGTGATTAGTCTGCCAAGCGGGTTTAGCATTATTGCGCTTTGGTGTGATCCCGTTTTGTATTTGCTGTTAGTTGATGGGTCTTTTAGTGCCTCGGTCAATGTAACATTTGGACCAAAGATGCATGTCTTTTTTGCAATTCATCTTGTGCTACTTGTTAGGGAAGCGATGCTTTTCAAAATATGGTACTGCTTGAGCGCGCGATCGGCCATGTCATATCCTTAGGATTAGGGGAGGGTGCAGTTTTAAAAGAGAAAAAGAAAAAGACAACAAGAGCCACAAGTATTTTGTAGTCTAAAAATATCACATCAGTCAGTCTGATAAGGCGAGAATGTGCAGTAATTCTACATTAGTACGGCATCAAGTGCTAGCATTGATTTAAATAATTACTGCCAAAGAATTCGAATTTTATATCGGGGCAATTTTGGAGGTTTTGAAGTTCATCGAGCACAGTGTTGATAGGACATTTCAGAGAATAATACAACTATATTGAAGAGATTGCTACTGAATCTTGGACGCAGAACTGCCAATTATTTTGGCAAAACTATAAAAATGATCGGGTTAGGAACATCAGAATTTTTGTATTGCATTTGACAGAAAAATGTTTACTTATGTAGAAAACACGGTTT
>JAQQZZ010139688.1:0-13228 GCA_030265115.1 Mopalia vespertina | reverse complement strand
CACAAACTAGAAGGAAGCCTAAATCGTTACACCCGCTCAATAGAATGTCCAATAAAAACAAAGAAATAAAGTACATCGAAAATAAAAACTGACTAACATGTAGCCTCGTGTAAAAGACAGAACAACAAACAACTCTACACAGACGAAAGACTTACTCCAGCCGAATAATATGTAGTATTTAACACCACTCCTGTCAGTTGATAAAGTTCTGTGAACCAAATTTGTAAGATATAATCCCTCAACAAGAATCCAAGTATAAACCGTGCCGATACTGTACATCCATACGGTTACCAGGAGTTTACACTGCCAGTGCTGAAACAGAAAAATCTTTAAATTGATTGATCTGTTGATTGATTGATTCACTGATCGACTGATCGGCAAGCCTACAGTATTCGTTACACAACTAATGATTGGTTAATTGATTGATTTAAAAATGCACATTGTACGTTATTTGATATAAAATCATATAATATGACTTTATATACACCCCTCCCTTAGAAAAAGTGAACAAAAAAAGAGCATCGTACCGTCCCCCCATCCTTGAATAGCAGCCGCCCCTGTGGCGTGTAGGTGACGTCCATGTCAAATCCAACACCATTAACAAACAGGCACTCCTTAAGGAAGGTCACTATAGCTTTTATTGTCAGTGATATAAAGAGGTTCGTGTGTAGTTTGTTAATCTTACTATGCAGGCCCCTGTCAATGAGAACATACATACGTTAAGGATAAAAAAACAGAAGAACAATATTTCGGCTTGAATCCATTCCAATGATTAGCTAAGAATTTTTGTTTACAATGGTGAAATACATAACAATAACTCTTTTCGGGCGATTAGTTGCTTAAGCCAAAGGATTTATCAGATAATATTACAAGCTGCAGATCTTGCACCGGAAAGTACAGATATGACCTGTTATCGGCAAGGACTTCGAGCGGCATGTCCGTCATGTTAGAAAGAGAATTCGTAGTTCTTGGTTGGGTTAATACTACACCTAATCATTTAAGCATTTAATCATTCAGCCATACAAACATAGCCGTGTAACGAGAAGTAGTTGGTTGTACTACTATTACTGTTTGTACGTTTGTTTGATTGATAGGGGTTTCACATCGTTCTCAAGGGTATTTCACTTATATGACGACGAGTTGTCCTTAAATACGATGGATAACAGAAAGGGAAACCATTCCGTCGTACCCCAGAGTATTTCACTTATACGACGACGGCTGATCCTCAAATATGGTGGAAAGCCGGGGAAAAAACCTCATAAAAATAATTCCATCGTACTCCAGAGTATTTCCCTTATACGACGACGGCTGATCCTCAAATATGGTGGAAAGCCGGGGAAAAAACCTCGTAAAAATAATTTCGTCGTACTCCAGAGTATTTCACTTATACGACGACGGCTGATCCTTTATTACGGAGGAAAACAAGGAGGCAGACTCGTAAAAACCATCACGGCGATTGCAAGCTCTACATCGTGTGTCCCCTTCCTATACGAGGGGATGACAGACGGACTCAAACCGCTGAGCGCTACATCGAAGTTAGACGAGGAGGCTGAGAGACTAACAAGTAAATCTTATCCGCAGGCCGTTCTGTTGGGAAAAATATGTTCTTCCAGTGCTTAACAGATGCAGGATGATAAGGCTTGGATGAAATTACCCTTGACGGAGAGCCACCATAACAAAAATGTGCTTTGCGTCGTGCATTTATTCACATTCACCAGTAATATTAATTTTTTAATTTTTTTTTAGTCTATCTAGACCATTTTCCATCCCCACAGATAAACTAAAATTGTGTTTCAATGGGAATTTCTCATGAGATTTTGCAAGATGTCTTACCTGCAGAAAAGCATTATCAGGAGGGCTATGAATAACGTTGTCAAGGACACGCCATATCCTATTTGATACATAAGACGGATTCGAGATGCATGGGACTGGAAAATGAAATAAATAGGTTAAGCACTTAATTTACAGTTACATAGCAAAACATTATGTCATCCGGTGACTTTGTTGTCGTTGAAATTATGTTTCATGGCCGCTTCCGGTGTTTTGATTTCACGGCCAGTCAATCACATCATTTATATCCGGTGACATAACTGATCGACTATAAAATGATTATAGCCACACTTGGCCAATATTACCCAATGAAACATAACTATTGTCGAGCTATTGTTACGATCACATGTCAGCGCCTAACAGAAACCAAACCACATTTAGTAACAATCAAGTACCATCTAGCTTTCCAAGGTAGACCGCAATTTTTGGATAAACCCTCGCTATCGCGTTCCCACAGGATGTCAATTTACGGAGCTCTATTCTACGCTACAGTCACCGAAAAATAAAGCTGTGTAAATGTCTAGTGTGGACAAGCGTAAAACGGAACAAAAATTTAATTTAAGAATGATTAAATTTGTTTGAAACTTAAAATATAAAAGAACTTTATCGATCTGAAGCTGTAGGACATCATGACATAGTCCCGGTGTATTTATACAGTTGGAATTAGCCTGACGACGACTGCACATGTAATTTACCGAATATCACTACACCCGATGGTCCTGGTTTATGACCGAGCGGTCAATACGCAATGACATGGAGATAAGACGGCGACAGTTTTAATCAAATGTCAATTGCTATATCGCTGCGCATGTAGGCCTACGCTGTTTCAGGTTCATATGTTTCCTGCAGAAAATGATATATTCCACATCGATAAAATACTACATGCAGTCCACAGTGGTTAACAGGAAGCAAACATTTGACAGCTTTATAAACCTGCATTTAAAAACAAAATAAAAGTTGTGCAGAAAATAATAGTGTTATTTGTACATTATTGCCACAAGTCCAACAAAAAATGCTGAAGATCAATCAGTTTTGGTTATCTATTTGTTAAATCAAACGAATCGAGCTTTTTAGCTTATCAGAAGTATAGTTGACGTGACTAAATGCATTAAGTCAACGTTTAGGTTTACGATGTTGTTGAAGTTTTAAATTTAATATCAATGTTTTGTTATAGTTATGGTCTTGTTGGACACCATTTTATCCGAAGTTTAATATTCAAAGTTTCTGTTAGGAAAACTTTCCAATTACAAATAGTTTAATTTGAGCGTTTAAATTGAGTTTTCAGTGAGCATATGGCATATTCGTTGACAATTAATGGGATTATCAGAGCAGACAGGCTCCCCATTGCGTGTTATTTTTGTGGTCAGGTTTTTGGAGCAGTTCTATGTGTGAATGAAGCAACATGCGGATTGATGGAGGGAGCTTCCTGTTGTCCTATCTGTTTGTGATGTCTTTGTACTGCGTCCTGTGACTGTCGTGGTTTCCTTCACCAATTGGACTGGCACGCCGTTATTTGAGTGGAATAACCTTAAGTACGGCGTAAACTCATAACAAAACAAACAAATCGAACAAGCTTTCTTGTAGCGTGCACCATACACTCTTTGCAAGAATGGCTCTAATAGAACCATTAATAAAGGTTCTCCCTTTCTTCATTATTGGAACCCTTTATGGTTCTGAATGGAACATGTTGATATCATCGGTAGCTAGTATATCTCCTTTTTTCTTATACCAAATAATCGTTCTGTCGTTATGGTTCCATATAGAACCATCGTCTTTTCTAACGAAGCAGTATTTCTGACGATGTAGAGGAATCTAACGTAGTCTAAAAAAGCACAGATTTAATTAGTTGATGTAGGCCTACATGAACTCAAAGAGATCCAAGTTACCAAAAATAAGGTAAGTGTACTTCAACGCACTACACCGGAACCGATCTTGACCTAAGTTCATTTAACTTGCCACGCGATATCTTATTCCTCCATTATATACAAGCTCAACAGGAGACATCGAATTGTTTTATGTGAGATCGAAGGAGGGTTCGGCAGCCACTCTTCATTGTAAATAAAGTCAACATACTCGAAACTGATGTGACAGAAATGAATATAGTGATCACTCATTAACCAGAAATAACAGCAATATGCGGAAGTGGATATTTGTCAAATATCAGCGTTACACTTATTGATTGCTTTTAAACTAATTGAAAACCAAGATAAAAACTGTCAGAGAAAAATTTTCAAGAGTAATTGTTTACGAGTAGATGTCACATTGCTTGTGACGTATCCTATTTTTTTAGGCTAGCATGCAGCGGTGTTTAATTGGATGATGTGAAAGATGGCAACCGTCGGTAAAGAGTACGTGATTTAGCGGCGATAAAACGGTCCCTAAAAAGATACCAATAGTTTCGGCCGCAGAAGATAAACAAATCTTGCCTTCTGTTTATCCCATATATATCAAACCCAAGATTACTGTACCGTCTCAACAACAACAACAACAGCAAAAATGCTTAATTAATAATCCCACTGACAGGCCATTAGATGGTCGTTGAACCTCTATAATCTGCTTTTAGCGACTTAATCTGGCGAAAGCGAATACTCGTCTTTCAAGTAGCTAGCCTTAGATCTTCATTGAATCCCCGGTAAATTCTCGTCGCAGTGACATGTGACATAATCCTATAGTGGACGGAGTTACATGATGCCAACCAGTGTCTCAAATGTACACTGAGAAGACGCACTAAATGGTGGATCAGCGAAAACTGTCCTGCAGTTTTCGCTTTGGAAGGAAGATATCGAATGTTAATTGTAGACCAATTGTAGAATTAACGCTATTTGGCCTAAGATCTTCCTAAATCTGCGACAAGACAAAAAGCATCATTTAATAAGACAAAGTGTGCAATATTACAGGGGAATATGTTTTACTTACATCTACAAGTAGATCTACTGGCGGACCTGTATGTTTGCACCCAGAGAAATTGGTAAATGGACTGTTTGAGAATGGTAGATGGTACCATGTGCCGTTTGACAAGCACTCCTTCACGGCGAAACCTAAAAACCGAAAGGATGGCTGGTAAGTTGGTTATTGGTGTAAGTTGAAACACACACTTAGAAACCAACAAAAAACATGTAACAAGTATTTTGTTCGGAAATACCCATTTCAAACTGTAAAATGATGCATAAAAATACAAACGTGAGCCAATTTACTTATACGTCATTTAAAATGGAGACATACAAACGGGCTTAACTCAAACTGCTATCCATTGAAGTAGACCGTAATAAAGACACCATGAATTTATGTATGGGTTATCGTATCAGCAACTGAGGCCTGCTGTTTAGTTTAAAATTGGCATTCATAGCATATATCAACATTTCAGTCTTTGGTCTTCTGAAATATCGTCCAAGATAGACTCAGACTGAATTACAGTCTATTGAGTATACCATGACTGTGGAATACAACACTGGACACAATCATTAAAACCCACAACCTTATTGTGATACTTTCGTTAAATCACAGCCGTTTCGTCCAGTTCTAGGTCTGCTGGACAGATTTAAATTTACACCGTCACAATAGTACCTATTGCAGCGTGACTTTAGGCAAGAATTGTAAAGGTTAATACCATTTGGAGCAACTTTCGAGGGACGAAAGAACTGCTAACATACCAGCACGGTTGATGCCAAGAATATACTCTGGGCATGGTTGTCTGACAACTGTCCCCGCTGCAGTGTTTCCCCAGCACATCAAGTCATCCCAGACACCCGGGCAAAACTCAAAATCTAAAGAATAGATACAAACAAACAATACAATGACTATCTGGCAAAATCAATATTTCAATTTATTTTTGAAGGATTCACAAAATAAATTTATAATGATTAGGGCCGATGGGGATATCGATGATTGGTTATATTATATGACAACAGTTGATTTCCCGTGTTTGCCTCGTAAAAAGCATACCGCGATACCCGAAGTCATCGACAAACATTCATTTTAAACCTCTGGCCTAAATGGCCTTGATTCCGTCGGCTGTAGATTCAAGAGGAGTCAGTAGTTTGGATTGCAAACAAACTTAAACGGCACTCCATCAGAATAAAATCATTCATCCGTTCGTCTGGAGTTTCCGCCCATCCACTTCCGGTCTAAAGCTAGTCGAGTATTCCCGATTATAGGACTTTTGTGTTTAAAGAAACTAGAATCAATAAATGTTTATGAACCTAAGACATCTGACAAACAAAAACAACAAAAATTCATAAACAAAATACAAAGACAAAAAGTATGAATGGTCGCGAACATTAGATTAATACCACATACCTTCTATTTCCGGTTCCTGTTCTAGCTTCACCATACACCGTTCCTTGGCCTCAGTAATACTTTTGTTTTGGCGAATTCTATTCTCCTCTGCGTTCATCTTCAATATCTTTGAGTATTTTGGATGAAATAATTTAAAACATTTCTGAAACACAAAGAAATGGAAATCATGAGAACAGGAAAAGAGTGAAAATAAAAATAAACATGACATATAGCAGAAACACTGATAGAAAACTCGGTTGTCAGTCAATTATATATACGAGTTTCTGAGGTTCTTCTAGAGAAACATTCAAATTTTATAAAGAGATAAATTAATTTTTTTTTATAAGAATTGCAAAAATTAAAGACGTGACAGCATGTTCGTCGCACTTTTTAATTCTTTTCTCTGTGAAAACATTTCTAAGGCAACGCGCCAGCGGCATGGATAAGGAACATGGTATGCATATACATTTGTAATGTTCAAGTTGAGAACTTCGTCCATCTATATTTTTATCGACTATCATCTATATTGCAAATATCATAAAGGCACAACTGGACATCGTGTATATGTCTAATGTCTATCGGTTAGGATGGAGGGTTGGGAGCGAGTTTCCTGTTGCCCGGGTGCTCCCAGAGCTAAGGGGCAACGTGAAGCCGATTTGTTTGTGATGTCCTGTGATTGTCTTGTCTTTGCTTGTTGTTAGTGGTGTGGAGGGTGATTTCCTTCACATATTGCGAAGGCACGCCGTCATATGAGTGAAATAACCTCAAGTACGGCGTTAAACTACAATCAAACAAACAAACAAACAATCTATCGTTTAAGAAAATATCGCTATTTTATTCTATCTTCTATATATATCGACTTTGAGAGAGGTTTGTTCTAAATATAAACATAGTACTCATAGTAGTCCTTAATACTGGGAGTGCACTAAGCGATCATATGACCGCATGTAAAAATATATGCACGAAAGAAAACACTCATAAAATAAACTAGGTTCCCCGAAATCCATTTTTAAAAAAGTCAGAATTTAAACGAATGTCACTTAATTGTCTTTTTCTAGTAATTGATTTTGTAAAGACACAGCGATCTAGTTTGTTTGTCGTTTATTTTGTAAAATAATGATGACCAATTATTTGACTTTCACTGCTACATTTTTACCAATTAATATAAATTATGAGACCAAAATCACCCGGCAATTAATATATCCATTATATTTACACCCAGAAGTCGCACTGGCTCAGAACAAATAATTAAAATTAAAGCCAGCCCTTTATAAAAAGAGATTATCTCTGAACATTAATTTATCAATGTCACAAAAAAGCGAGTATTATCAAATTATGCCCACAACTAAATACAGTGTGTTTACTTGATAGTCCATGGTTAACAACAGGATGACTAATTGTTTTGCAAAGATGTTATTGACGTTAAGCGAAGATCAGCCTAAATACATATAGAACAGCTGAGCATTTGCGAGACTGTATTTAGTGTTAATACTGGGGTTAACAAAGCTGGGGTTAACAAAGCGATCTTAGCTTACGCATAACGGAATTACCAGGACGATAAGTGTTGAAGACATAAGGTTGCCAAGACAGTTACGTTCAACGTAAGCTAAGATCCCTTGTGAAACGCCCCCAGGGTCTTAACATGCAGCACGTTGTTATCTTGCAATATTGACTCTCAATATACCCTCCGTCATGAAATTAATTTTATTAAAAACAAAAAAACATTGACTGTATTCATAACAACGAGTATGTGCCGAGGAACAATAGCTTTTCACAATCAACTATATTTTATCTTGACAGACGGACTTACTGCAACGTACATAATATTACAACACAAAATGGGCCATTTTGCCAACAAGGAGTAGTAACGGCGAATATCTTATTCAACTTGCAGCGTTGGTCATTCATTATTTGTTGCCTCATTAAGCCATTCCGTGTATTAAGGAACTAACTTAAATAATCCAAACTAATATGTTGTTGTGTCCTTGATTGGCATTTAGAAGGTTTTATTAACAGAATAACATAATAATTCATATGGATGTCAAACTTTTGGTGTCTACCCTTGCATCTTTGTCAAATCGATGACATAGTTGATGTGCTATCAATGAACGTCAATATAGTCCTGTGCTCATTCAGTCGGCACTTAACTGGCATACACTTTTCTTCAAAATCTGCAATCCCTGAACGGGCTTCCGTATAACGAAACACTTTTGTAACCAATTCCAAGCTACACGGGACCAATTGGCACGATCTCTGGTTTCGCTTTATTCTTTGACCACACATACATAAATCTTGGTCATAGCTGTAGTCTACACAAATTGCCCCAAATCTGTCTTGGTCATTGATCTTACGGATCACGTGATACAGTGACATTAACGCGAGACAGGAAGATACATGCCTTTCCACTCAGAGATCATCCCGGTGCACAGCGATGAAAACATCGTGTCAACCTTATTAGACCTTAGAACTAATGATCATATTGGTGTGGTGAATATCGCTACACATCGGCATAACACATATAGCCCGTTTTATTATGGACATTTTCAGGGTCGCGAGTTAGGGTTAATGCATACTATTTCCACTATATGACAGCGGTGAGAGTAATGATAGCAAATGATACAACCGTATTCAAATCTGCTGGATTTACCGTATGTGGCTGCCAACTGTACCAGTATTATCGGCCATTGCACATCGTTCAATCTTCGTCAAATACCAGCAGTTTTCAGATAAATTACCAAAGAAGACATGCTTTAATTTGTAGAACAAGTACTTTATTCTTTTGTTTTCGTTTGTAAATTTATTTCTAAGATATAACAGCCATCGACTGTATAAAAAACTAATAGGAATTTGGCTTGAAATGCACACTATTCTCCTAACGGGTCGTGCTGTGTGGTAATTTGGGTCAGATGTTGTTTTCTAAGGCGACCCTATCTATGAATCGCATTGGTCAAAACACATGATGGTGTTTTTGGACTTATTAGTTGACGTTGCCACTGATTGAAGAGCGTACAAGGAGCGATAACTCTGTAACGGATTGATATGGATGATATCTGGGATATGGCGACTCAAACAAATGAAAAGCATTGGTTAGATGAAATCGGAACAAAGTGATACCGTTAACCCTTGAATTGGCTGGAGCATTCTTATTCTCTGAGATAACTTCGAGGTCTTAAATGAAGGTTATATTTGAAAGGGGTTTGACTGAGTTATGAACGACGTTATACGACGTTTGGAAACTCACATGGCTCTTGAAACTTATGTTGAGGAATATAGCGAGAGATTACATCTTAACCTAATAGTTAATTGATTTAACTAGCATAAGCACAAACTGTACAGGTAATATTTGCTTGCGTATGTTACAATAATAATCCTTTTCGAATATAGAATCAACCTCGAATATAGAACCAGCCTGGTTATTCTTTCATCAAATAACCAAATTAATTAAAACCCACACTGCTTGAGCCCAGTGAGTCATTATGCAATCTCTTTTTGAATGGAAGCAAAAAGAAAGCTGGAATTAGCTGAATAATATTGTGGAATTACTTCACAATTTTGTTTGGTGTTTGTCAACCAGTAGAATCCTAGGTTTTCTTGCTTCTTTTCCAGTATTTCCTCTGTTTAATTTTTAAGGGATGTCGATATTTACGTAAGTATTCTCTGCCAAGGGTACCATTTTGATGGGTAAACATGAGGAAACTGACAGAGCACTGCATTAAAAACAATATCAAATAATCCACGCCTTCGATTGTAACGTAGTTCAAAAAAATGGAATCTGGTGTTTTAAGACTGTTGTGAAAAAACGGCTTTTTCACAACAAATCTGTCAGATACCCGAGCAAATGCTTTGGGGGTTAGGCGAAGAAGTATCTGTAACTTATAATACGTTCTTCACCCATTTGTTAATTGGAGACGCCAAAATTGACCACGTGTTTTTAACACCTAAGCATAAAAAAAAATGAAGATAAAACAACTTTAAGTATTGAACTATGCATTGTTCGGGCCTCTTATGAATAAATAAGTAGAACTTGCCACTGTGAATTTTGACCTTCATTTATTGATTGTCATTGGATCTGACATACCGTAAACAGTGGGATAGTACAACCCCGTTGGAATACCAAATTGAAAAGTCTCATTAAACGTCATGGCGGCAAATCCACTCTACTTTACATCCCGATATCAGAAATTCTTCAAAGGATTTATCGTATTGCACGCCTATATTCTTTGTGCAGGACAGATTTCACATACGTGTGAGAATATTTAATTAACACAATTAAATGGGAAATTGATTTGGAACACACCTTAAATCTGACATTTTATCCGGTTTTCAAACACAACCATATCAAAACCATTGATCCGACTTGGAAAGAATCGGAATCGGTCGGATTATTGTGTCTGCTTAATAAATTGGATTCTGCATCATTATCAAGATCGATAACTCTTGTTTGTCAGATCACCGTTTATTTCCGGTCAACAACACCAGTATGGATTTATAGTATATGTCTTATCTATCGCTAGGGCTATTAATTATTCCGAGATGGATGGTTAGTCGTATGTCCGATCTACACGCCCCTCTTGGGTTTGCATAAAACACACTGGTGATAGGCTCCAGCTTATAACTGTATCTGACAGCAGAAAAATGAAGGATTATAATAAATGTAGGATAGCATCTACCAATAAGATAAATCAAGGACCCTGGAGTTAGAGTCTCGACCAAACTGAGGAGTATTTGATCTATGTTGAAGAATGGATTTTTTGTCGTGTGTTATGTTTGATAACCGGCAAAACACATTTTATTGATATTATATTTTCCCAAATGTCCTAAAGTTGATTAACTTTGTGTATTCTATCTGCTCCTGTTTCTGTTGATGTCTATTCAACATTCGTATGCTCTAAGATTTGGAAATCGCCGTTGAGAGTATGTGTTAGTGACCACATTATCGTTCACTTGGTGTAAACATGTAGGGCAATTATTTGAAGGTACGGTGTTGTCTTGTTTTACAACGAAATAGAGTCGAAAAAAGTTAAATTACGGTTGACTGCCTTAAATAAAGAGAAAAGGGCTAGATATTAGTGACACTTCGTTTATATTGAATTCATCATACCATAATGTTAAACACTAAAGTAAGAACAGATTGTTTTATTTGGAAATGTCACAGCTTGCACAGACTGCCGAACCGAAAACTAATTTATAAGCCTATTTACACTTAATCCCAATCTCGACTAACCAAGAATCGGGGACGTTGAGGCATGTTGGTGACATTTAAAAAAGTACTCAACGGTTCTTTGCTCATCAAGTTAATATTGCGCTAGTGTTCATTGGCAGAAAAGCCGGGACCGTTAAACATCGATATGTACACAACTATATTCTTTGCCAGCAATTCGCCACTCTCCGTTCAACATGCAATTGCTCACACAATAAATCCGCCTTAATATGCGTATGAAGACAACCCATAGTGTGGGGGGTGTTGGGGGGACACGAGGCGAGGGTCCAGGGGCCGCCTTGTCCCCGGAATCCTTCGAGTTCTACACAGTCGCAGGCGCGTTCCAAGCCGTTTTCGGCATTTACAACTAGTATGCTTATGTCTTGAAATGTAATTCTTTAAAACTTTTTACTTTGCTAATTGCATATTTTTGGCAAATCTAAAAGTTTAAGCTCGCGAAGTTGCTATGTTGTTTATCTTAGAAAATTTTCCAGCAGATCAGTTACCGACAGAAGCTATAAACAATGAGACGAGGGCACAGGGGCTACCTAGGCCCTGGAAGCCCTCGAGTTCCATACAGCCGCAGACGCGTTCTCGGGCATGTTAGCCACAAATAATTAATATGGTTAACTGATTTTTTATATCATTTTTTAATCTTTTTTCTTTGCTTATTGCATATTTTTTGTAAATTCTTACATTTTTAGCTGTGTGGTGATTTTGCTTAAATGAAAAGCTTTTTACACCCAATGTGTTATTCGTAGTGTTTCACATAAAGCTGCTAACCAACAGATGCTGTGAACAATTTGGGGTGGGTCCAGGGTTCGTCTTGTCCCAAGAAGCTATCGAATTCTACACAGCCGCAGACACGTTTTGGACCATTTTCGCAAAATAAAACTGAGGTGGTTAACTGTGAATTTAATGTCATTTTTCAGCTAACCTTTTGCATAGTTAGTCAATCGGAAAATTTTAGGTCGCTGTGTGACGATGTTGCTTATCTGAGACTTCTTGTTACACCAGATCAGTTTATTTGTACCGTTTCTATCAAGTTGCTGACCCACATACGCTGTGCTTATCGAGGCTGGATGGAAATGAGTTTTCTCTAGGTGACGGTATAAACCACCTAGGCATATTTACAACCAGCCCTGGAAGGGATTCTTACGTCAAATTACAAGGATGCTTTGCTAAGTTTGGAAAAAAGGGGTCCCGGCAGTCATAGTATATTATACGACGGCCCAGGGGACGCCTATAAGCTCTGTATAAGTGATTAAACTTGTAAAGACAATATCTGAATTTTTGCGAGAAATGACATTTAGATAAACCATCATAATGAGAATGATTTCAATAGTAAAACCTTCATCAGGTTAAAGCGATTTCTTTAAATAGTGTAGTTTGTATAAAGGGGGCGTTTTCCCGTAAATATTTGATCGTCCATTAGGCTCTAAATAAGGGAACTATGTTGAGCAATGCCGTTTCGATTCAGCTTCATACCGAGAATTATTTCAATTTCTTCCACAAAGTATGACGAAAAAATCCTGTCTATAAAAGTCAGTATTCCCACCATTATCACCATATGGAATTTAGACTTTAAAAATACAAACAACATAACAAAACAATACACTCTCACAAGTTTGTGTTTGGTGGAAAATTTACACAAACTCCTGTGCAAAACCCTGTGACTACAGTGGACTTATAGCTGGACAGTCTTCCCGTTATATTGTTCTTTTCGCTATGACGCACAAAGGGAGGTAATAAGGTGTAAGAGGCGAGGCAAATTTGATAACGTTTAAATCACAGAACAAGCCTTAGTACAAATTATTTTGTGATAAAAGCTTAGAAACACACACACATTAATTAATTCTTCCTAATTTTGTTTGAATTCTTTGCGAAATCTGATTGGAGAGGGGGGGGGGGGGGGTAAAAACG
>JAQQZZ010139666.1:0-13229 GCA_030265115.1 Mopalia vespertina | reverse complement strand
GACTTATTTATCATATTGCCATTACCCTTGTATGTTTGCAAGAGGAATGTCCGAATTATTAAAAGGAGCAAACATTTGAGCCCAATGTTCGGGCTAGTACGTAGTATACGTGTTCGGCGGTAGCAACTCTCGAGACAAGGTGTGTCCTGAGGGGAAACTCTATTCCACAGACAGAACTTCGTGGATACATCAGACTTGCCTTTAAAAGATGGTAGAAAACAGTAGAGGATAGGACAGTATGAACAATGCACAGGTCTCGCTCAATCTTCCTAACCCTTGATGACGCAGAGCGAAGGCCAGGGTTGCTGGGCTTTCAACAGTTGGTTGCATATAATAGGCCTACCCATTTCCACCACTGTCCAGGATCGTATATGTTTTGGGTTGACTAAACTTCAAAATTAAGCCAACGCTAACATATTTCTGCACTTAATCTTCCAATATATAAAATTGTATGGCCTTACCTTCATTTAAACCGTTTCGTTTTCTTCCTTGAACAATTGTGGTCAGATTGACCCATAAAAGACGGCGTCCATTTTCCCGTCAAAAAACAATCATTTTTCAGCAGAATACCCTCCTCGCTTTTGATAGATTTAAACTGTCTTCCTGATTTGGAACGAGATCGGTGTATCTCCCAGTTGGGAGGTAAGAAGCGAGGTAAGAAGCCATACGGATTCAATAGTATTTTTTAATCAGAGGCTGGCCTTATTTGTACATATTTCGAACGGCTGGACGTCGTATCTCTATTGACTGTATATATATAATTAGACCGCTGCTTCGACTTCGCTAATGAAAGCTCAAGTCTGATTGCGTGGCGTAAAGAGACCGAAAGTGGCTGTTTCGGTTAACTCCAGGACAAATTAGGAAAGAAAGCGATCATCTTTTTGGACTGATCTCGAGACGATTTATCCAATTAGGCAAATTTCTATGATCCACACACACGCTGACCACCACACAACCACGTTGAAAACAATACTACCCTTTCACATATGAAAAGAAACAAACACACAAAAATGTATTGTTTGACACAAGGTTCAGGTTTTATTGTAATATCTACAACCATATGTATTCAGAAATATTTATCCTCTCCTTGGATATATCAGTACATATATATTCTAACATATATTACAGTAATATTAAAATAGGTTGACACTACACACCCAATATTTGCACTTAAGAATTGTTAATAATAGATCATAATTACGCCGTGCTTAAGGGTATTTCACTTATATGATGGCGATGTATTCCAAAAATTATTGACACTAGCACAACCAAGATGTTAAGTGTTTCCAAAATGTTGGAAAGTTAATTTTCCTCCAGTGCTAAGTAAAGACAGTATTGCTACTCTTCAAACAAACTACCTTCAGCAAGAGGGCCTGTACTACATTGAATCACTAATATAGGCATAAAAACAGATTTGTTTGTTTGTTTGATTTGTGTTTCAGGTCGTGTTCATGGATTGTCCACTTCTTGTTCTGCCGTATGATGGGAAATCAAGAGGAAACCTTGTGAATACCTCTTACGCAATTGCAGGTTGCCCCTACTGGTTGTCTACTGGCAACCAGCTAAACCTCGCGAGATATTCGTTACTGTGTTACTTTACCATGTATCTTCATTACGAAAATCGTGCATTTTGTTCGACAGAGGTCTATTTACTACCGTATTCGAACTTAATTAATCATAGCAACTTTTATATAGCTTTCATAGCTTTGGAATATGTACATTTATTTTAGGAATACTTTAGATTCTAGACCCAACACTGTTGGAAACTGAAATTTTACACAAATCGGACTATGCATACCAGTTGATCTGAAATTATGCATAATATAATGGCGACGATCGTATGCACGGTTAGGTGATTAGCGTATTACATTCAAGTACTTCTGAGTGGGGGACCTTGGAGCAGTACATCGAGGGAGGATCAGTAGCCCGATAAACTAACCAATGAACCACGGCCATTGACCAAGAGCAGGTTTAAGGTAGCCATTCAATGTGGTCAGATGGTTGGTTGATTATTGTTTTACGTCACATTCAAAGATATTTCGTTTGGCCAGCAATCTCTTGACAGCGGATCACATTAATCCACAGATTAACTTGCACTAAATCTAATGACCTTCTCGTCGTACTCATTTTCTTGTAGCTTTAAACCGACCCATTAAATCATTTCATAACAATAGATTTGTTTAGAAACTATTTCGAAAGTTGTAAAATTATTAACTTTTAAAATAATGTTACAAACAAAAAAGGATTGCGTAGTGTGGGAAAAAGTTATAGTGCTCGTCTTTGTCCATAATAACAAATATAGTCTAGAATAGTTTACTAATCACTTGGCACATGATCTCCCGAAATAAGTTAAGTTCACAGGCTCTGAACAGTGACATCTGAACTTTAAAGCGATCAAACACCTGCACGCCATGAACATTAATTATCTATATCATGATTTTTATGATTTTACCCGTGTCTTATTGATAGCATTATTATCATGTTAGAAAAAAACAAAAAAAACACTGATACAATTTGTTACAATCTTACTAAAACAAGATGTCAGTATTTGGCAAGGCAAAGAAATTTGAGGATAGATAATTTTTAAAACTAGATACCCAATAATTCGTTATTATGTGTCTGTGCTCATAAATTGATACATTGTGTAATCTTGTGTTACAATAGGATACCGAGATCTTTTCACAACATTCCAGTGAGTGCCAGTGTGATTAATTTTAAGAAATATATATATAAAAAACAAATTTTATTAAAATACCACCATTATCCTTGATTTATCTGCTAGATTGGGTTTAAAGGTTATTTCACTGATAGGACAGTTATCAGCTTAACAAATATAAGACCAGATTCAATATTATGTCTCAATATGCCCATATACATGTATATTGATACCATGTGTTATATAATACCCCAGAGCCCATTATCACCATGACGACGCAATACCTTCAGTCCTGGTTGCCATGAAAATTGGGCTTTAGCTAAGATAGCTTCGTGGGATATTCATTGACAAAAAGAAACATACTGTTCAGTATTTGTACAATATTATGTTTATATTGGTAACCATAAAGTAGTGTTGAACTTAAGAATATAAACTTCAAGGGCAATGATGGTTTATCAAAAGCTTGTATCAAAGAGTTTCAACCCTTTAAAATACCATCGTTGTCCTGGATTTGTTTGATTTGGGTTTTATACTGCACTGAAGGTAATTTGATGGCATGTCAGTCTGTTAAAATGAATAGGAATCCACATCAACACCACTGGCAACAAACCTTGACAAGACCGGATAACCACAACAGAAACGGCTCAGCCTCTTGTTGCCTCTTAGCTTGGAGGCGACAGAGAGCAACAAGTCAATATGAAGCATCCTCCAAGGAGACAAACTTCTATCATTGCCCTTGAAGTTTATATTCTTATGTTCAACACTACTTTATGGTTACTAATATTAACATCATTTTGTACAAATACTGAACAGTATGTTTCTTTTTGTCAATGAATGTTTGCAATGCTAAACATAGTATGTAAGTTATTTGATTCATTGGTGTTTTACACTAGATTGACTTATACACTAGCATAAAGTTGAAATTATGCTATTTTCTTGCTGCCTTTATTAAAATGGTCATAATTACAACCACAGAATTTGAGAAAATTTGTTAAATTTTCCCCTCATAAATGTTTGCTTATTTACATTCTTCAAAAAAGAAATCATTAGGTTTATGATTCTCTAAACAGGAACCTTCTTATTTTGTCATCGCAGCAAGATATTAAAATGGTTAAAACAGCCATGATAAGTAATCAATCAAAACTACATTTTACGAAGAATAATTTAATAAAAATGATGTTTCTGTTGAGATTGTTTAATTCGATTGATTGGTGTTTTATGCCGTGCTTAAGGGTATTTCACTTATACGACGGGGTGTATTCCAACAATAATTGACACTAGCACAACCAAGACCAACCAATGGATGAAGGCAGCCACCCACAAGGACACTGGCAACAAACAAAGACAAAACCAGGCAATCACAACCCGATCGACTTTCTGTTGTCCGTTATTCGAGGTGCACCAGGGCAACAGGAAGCTCGCACCTAACCACCTGCTGTTGAGGTTTTATAAACTTCTTAAAATCATTGGTACAAATCAACCAATCACCTGAATTGACCCATGGAAAGCAACCAATCACAGAGAAGTTTACAACAGACTTATGGTATAATGATAAGGTGTTGCTTAAAGTTGCATCCACTTGTCATATTATCTGCACAGTGTTATAGAATTACATAAATTATGTGTTACACACCGCATTGTCAGGTTTTAGTTTACTCTTATGACATCAATCACATAATAGTCTCAACAGAATAGTGACACTTGCTTTATTAATAATATTATCAACTAAAACCCCAATTCATTCTTGTTGGAATAAAAACTGAAGCACTGTGTCCCTATTGCATATCATGTTGAATGAATACAAAGGTTACCACAAGGTTCAGTAGGAATGACTGTTACATTAAAGGGTCCTATAAAACCATGTAGACATCAAGTGTGACTTAACAGTACGGTTGGTAGGAAAAACACCATTTTAACAAACAGTAATTTGATTTCATGCTACATTTGTTTGTGGTACTTCACTAAAAACAAAAGTTACATTTCCAGCCCCCAAACAAGTTACATGTGCATATTTCACCAACCATAATAGTACTTAGCAATGACAAGACCTTACATCAATCTGGCCGATAAAGAGCAGTCCACCTGGTATGGATTTACCCGAGCAGAAAGTTCAGCAAAATAACTATAATTTAGACTTGGCTTTGATGTCAATGTACGGTTTGGCAAGAGGGTATAATCCTAATCCCCTCTTAAAGGAAACTTCATCTGTAATTCCAACTGGCTATAAGACAAAAGAAAATACATGATATAAATTTAGTGCTTTCAGTCAAAACATATTTTCTTTTAATGTATAAATAAAAGAAAATCGTGTGTTTTAATCTGAAAAAAAAAAATGGAGATAAGGGGTCACAGTTCCTGGTTAAACACCAACAAACAGAAAAGAATAAATTTTTACCTCACAAAGGGAAGGCACTGGGAGAAGACCGTCTATACAAGCAGGTGTTGCAGGAGTTACCTCATCTTGGGATTGAGGTGCTGTTGACAGAACATGGATGGACAGTTTGTGTCTGTGAGGTGCATCATGGGAAAGATTGTCCTGAAACAGATAAATATACCATGTGGAGAAGATTGATTATATTGTATTTACAAAGTACCCAAGGTTATTTTACTCTAATGGGCATGCCAGCAATAAGGGCGAATTTTTGTTGGTTTGTTTGAGTGGGGTTTAACACTGTTCTTAAGTTTATTTCACTCATGTAAAGTTGTGCAAGCCCAATAGGCTCCTTCTTCATCATTGGGATTGATTGATTGATTGATTGATTGGTTGGTGCTTTACGCAGTGCTTGACAGTATTTCACTTACATGAAGGTGGTGTATTCCAAAAATAATTGATACTAGCACAACAAAAATGTGAAGCATTAATTTTCCTCCAGTGCTAAGTAAAGACATCATTGCTACTCTTGAAACAAACTGCCCTTAGCCAGAGGGCTGAGCATCAGGAAGCTCTGCCATAGGTGAATGACACCTCTCAAGGTCACTGGTAATAAACAGGACAAGACAAGATGATGGAATGCATGGTGCAGTAAGACAAAGTTTGCTAATTTACAAGACAAGACAACAGATCTGCTTCTTGTTGCCCCTTATCTCTGAAAGCACCATGGCAACAGGAAACTCTCTCTGGCCATCCACGATTATATTCAGAATAACAAAACTACATACATAGATTAACTTAACTGATAATTTTATAAAATTCCCTACTGATATCGATATATACCTTAAATCACCTCCAATTTCGTCCATAATATGGCTACTTTAAAAGTTACTTTAAAGACTTAGAAATGGTTCCTGGGAGACAGATTAAACATTTTTCAGTTAATGAACATCAGGATTGCTCAGAAAACATAAATTTGTTTCCCAGGAACCATATCTTAGTCCTTAAAATAACCTTTAAAGTAGCCATATTATGAACGAAATTGGAGGTGATTTAGGGTATCAACCTATATTGACAATCATTCAAAATTGAGAAGTTGAAAAAAAGATGGAGTAATTAGGGACTATGTGTGAGTATTCAAAGCTTACCTTATAAAACTTGAACAGGTCTTCTTTCTTCAACAATTTCAAGTGTGCAACTTCTATGTTATCTGATGGGTTAAGGGAAAGACAGAATTGGTATTAAAGCAAAGAGAAAGGTGAGCAAATCTGCTCATTAGATGATACCTCTGCACCCCTGGATTCACAATCAATACAGAAGTGGCCAGCCTTTCAGGTAAAAAGTAAATTAAAGAATGTTGGTAACCTCATACTGTAAAAAGTGCAATACCAATATACCATAGTTTAACATAGAGGAGTTGGTAGAATGAGAGGAACAGATAGATAGGTAAATGTTGAGAAAAAAACAGGAAAAGCAGACTATGACAGTACACAATGAATAGTCTGGCAAATCAAACAAATCTGATAAGCACGTGCCATACCATTTCAAAGAAGAACTAGCAAACAGACAAACTGAGCACAATGCCAATGTATAGATTATTAAACGAAACAAGATTGAACTGTGTACTCTAGACCTTTCAAGACATACAGCTCAGAATAGTGCAGGTGCTAGAGCAAGACAGACAAATGTTGTTAGAGCAAGACAGACAAACATTGCCAGAGCAAGACAGACAAACGGTGTTAGAGCAAGACAGAAAAACGTTGTTAGAGCAAGACAGACAAACGTTGTTAGAGCAAGACAGACAGATGTTGTTAGAGCAAGACAGACAAACATTGCTAGAGCAAGACAGACAAACGTTGCTAGAGCAAGACAGACAAACGTTGTTAGAGCAAGACAGACAAACGTTGCTAGAGCAAGACAGACAAACATTGCTAGAGCAAGACAGACAAAAGCAGGGGAAGCCATCTAGGACAGTGCACAATCTCAATGTTAAGGCAATCAAATGAAACAAGGCGGAGTTGTATAAACTAAACCATTTAAGAGCTTGGAATAAGGAATGGGTTAGAGGATAACAAACTGATAAACAAACTTTGAACAAAATCGGGTGAAGCAGACTGTGACAAAGCAGACTGTGACAAAGCGATACAGTTCGGAAAAGGGCAGGGGTTAAACATGACAAACTGACAGACAATATTTAGCAAAATCTGAGAAAGCAGACTGCGGCAGTGCACAATGCCAATATGTAGACTATCAAAAAAATTAAGTTTTAAAGGACAGAAAGATGCAGGGACAGTACATTTTTCAACATACCCCAGGAATCTACTAAAACTATTAACATGGGAAAACTACATTTTGACTTTTAATATTGTTTATCACCAAACCATCATCAAGTGAATCACATAAGGAAAAATGGTTGTTATATACAGTTTGTTTTATTCATTAGGATTTAGGCCATATTTGACTTTTATCTCTCTCGTGGCAACTTATCAATTTACAATTTTATTCTTTTCCACTATGAGCTTAAGAAAACGTTTTATTATATATATTACCTCTATCAAAGTTGTAATGTTGTGAAAGAATCTCCGACCAAAATCTCCCATTTTGCTCAGAAAGTTTCTTGGGTAATTCCTGCCTCTTACTAGCAAGAGCATGAACATGTTTGTCAAAACTATCCTCTGTCATATCATTCAAATGGGACTACAAACAAAAAAGAAAACTATAGATTAATTGTTACATTACCCTACCACTTTAAGATGCTTTGGCACATATTGCTCTCCATAAAAAGTGGTGGAAGAATCCCAGAGTTGTAAGAGTCTTGATGCATTCTCATTAACATAAATCAAGCATATCTAGCTTGGCAACAACAAACAACAAAGGTCCAAATTGATTATCATTAAAGTGGACAAGATTTACTTTTAGCTTTAGTCATCTCGATGTTGACAAGTGATTAAATGATACACACATATCAATGTTGATTATCTGTCTTGAGCTTACTTCCATACTGTAAAGAAATGCTTCCACTCTGCTCTCAACATAGGCTGGTTCACGGTCTGACTGTACAATAACACGTAGACCCTGAACACCACAGTGACGGCGCAGTCCACTGAACACGATGTACCCTGACAAATAGATCATTATTTGTTAGCTTTTTATGTCATATCTTTGCCTAAATTCTTGATCGATTGATTTTGTACAACTCCATATTCAAGAGTGTTTCACTTTATTGTGGAGGCGCATTCAAGCATAAATATAAAGCCACACCATATTACAACCATATAGTGCTAAACCAAATTGACAAAAAGAGTGATTGCTTTAATTAAATTTTCTGCAGCCCTAAGCGCAAAGAGGCAACAAAAGGTCAGTGGCATCAGCGGTGGACAACTTCACCCATTGGCCTGACACATGCAGTCATATCAGTAAAATAACCTTAATTTTTTTTAAAAACTCATGAGAACTGAACATTTTCTCAGACATACCTAACTGTTCCTGTGTTCTGAGTACAGTGAAGCAGGGTTCTGCTATAATCTGACAGAATAGCTCCAGTAACACGTTACTGTTTGTTTCCTGTACACCACACTGGTAGTAAATCTCAATACACGAACTACTGTGTACAGTGTTGGTCTTCTGGTACACAAAGTAACAGCCTGAAAAATATAATACGTTAATTTTAAATTCACAAAAGAAACCCCCCTCAAATATGCAAGGTAACTTGAAATGTATAAAATAAAAAATACAGAATAAAGAATAAAAGATATGCAAGATGAACAAAATAACCTTAAAAATGACAAATAATAAAATAGAATACAATATGGATGTTTACACATGCACACACAAGAAGACAAACACGTTAAAAAAAATGAAAAGATATTAGTGGTCTCAGCCAAATGTGTACACTAATTGAATTGTTGCATGTATATTGGAGCACTGGAGTATAGAAGATTAAAGTTTCACATTTAAATATTGTCAAAACAACAGGTATTTCTTTATTGAATGAGATTTATGAAAATTGAAGGCATATACTGCATGTATCATAATAATGATACTTAAAGAATTAGTAAAAACCGACTTACCATCAGGAAGCTGTAGTTCTCTGAATCTCTTGTACTGACTGGGTGCTAGGGGTTTGGTGTTTACTTTCTCTTTGAGGATGCTTTCTACCATAGCCAACATATCTACTGAGTGCTAAAAGAAAACAGATAGTCATTTAATATTTAATTCCTTTAGGACATGTGACAATCTAGCTTTCTTTACAAACAAACATCATGCAAAATTGTTTTACATTTCAAATTTGGTTGGTAAAAAAATATCCACACCTATGTTTTGTAAACTGCCCACTGCACGGAGTAGTAACCTCTTTTGGGTATGTCTCTGTGAGTATCGTCTTTTGGGTACTTCAGCTTCACTGTGTTAAACAATCAATATAATATTGGGGGCCTGTTTTGCCAATGCACACACATGTCCACACTGATTAAGCTCAAAATAAGCGTTTTTGAACTTTCGTAGCTATGTTTGGTTAAGGAAGAAACAGTTTTTTAAATGCGATGTGAAATAATTTATAAAATACAACATGGTTGACTGTTAAAGTTGGTTGGAATTTTCCTGTTCTCAAAAAAGACAAATGTAAAACTGTAAAACTTTAGGCCTCCTTTTAACACATATGTAGTTAGTGTATGTAGTTGGGAAATGGCATAACTGTGTCAAATGATGGCCTAAAGTTCCCTTGATGTAAGAAGCAATCAGACATAACTGATAAGAAAGAAAAGATTGACAAACACAGGCCATGGTCAATAAGACAAAGTTTGTTTGTTTGATTGTGGTTGAATGCCTTATTTAAGGTTATTTCAATCACGTTGACAGCATGTCAGCCCAATGGGTAAAGGACAAAGAAAGACAGGACAAAAACAGAACAATCACAGGACGTAATACAATGAAAACAGATCGGCTTCATGTTGCCCTTTAGCTCTGAGCACTACAGCAAAAGGAAGCTCTATGCTAACCCTCCACCCATAAGACAAAGATGTTTCAATTTACACATCGTGATAATGCACGTTTAGGCAAGAGAAAAAGATCTCTCTGACAATCCGAGTTTTTTTTAAGATCTGACGCACTTAATGAGTTATTCTATTAATGAAACTTGCACTAACTACAGAGGAAAATAACTGACCTGTTTAGTGACATTACCATAGACAAGACTCTCAATAAACAGTCGGGATAATAACTGTGGAATGAAGGCCTTCAGTTTCTCCAAACTCAACTCTGAAAACAATATTTTACTAAACTCAATATCTTTATTCTAGGGGAGGGGTTTATGATGATCATGTTCACATGCTACTTATATAGTTGCCCATTGTTTCGAGCAACATAATGAAGGTCAGCTTTAAAATATTAATTCATTTCCACTTTCAACAGTGTTACAGAAGTCAAGTTAATAAAAGAAAATGCACAGAAACAAGCTCAATTAAAATATAATCTAACATAAAGAACTCCTCACTGTAACGACCATGTTTATCTTGTAGTTTTTGATCACATGTTTAGGGCAGACAAACAGCAATTAATTGGCTAGGTCAGTTTCATCAAGCAATCTTAGCTTACGCAAAACCTAATTACCATCATGACCAGTGTTTAAATCATAGTGTTGCCATGACAGTTACATTCACTGTAAGCTACGATTGCAGTGGTAATCAGGCCACAGGTATTTAATGCAGCACTTAAGGGCATTTCACCCATATACAGGTAACAGTCAGTTACCCAAACAGAAAAAGCTCAAACTAACATACCCTATAATATTAAAGACAATATGACTACAAACTGCTCTTTAAAAGCCAGAGGGCATGTAATGATGAATGAAGCCATGGGAACTATCAATACTCTATTGCTTTGATTTATAGCTGTAGGCTGTTATTTGATTGGTGGTGATATTACCTTCTACTGCGTCTTGTAACTCCTGATTGGTCCATTTGAGTTCAGACATTAGAACAGTTGTGTAATAGACAGCATGTTGATGAGGCTGCTCAGCATGGAAGTTGCGTAAACTTCTACTGTACTGTAAAGACATATAGCAGTTGACATGTAAACTACATAGACATCTCCTGTACTGTAAATATGTACTTGAGTTTATATGGAAATAACATAAACTTTTGCTGTACTGCAGGGATATTTAGAAATTGACATGTTAATTACATAAACTTCTACTGTACAATAAAGCTGTACTTAATTTGACATGGAAACTACACAAACTTCTATTGTACTGTTAAAATGTACAGAAGGTGACATGGAAAGCTGAATGCCTACCTTTACCAGCCATAACAAAGATTTTAATTGTGAACAATGAGACACAGATAAGCCGGCTTTATATAATTAATATAAGTCTTATCTATTAATGTAAAAAATCTCTCAAAGTCAACTCAATGTTTAGACTCAAAAGCCATTCATCATAATAAACAGATTTAAGCAAGGAAATGGAAACTTGCACATTGCATGTATCAAATCAGTGGATATATACTGTTCATAGTGAGATCATGTATGTAAAAGATGTTGACATGAGACAATGGCAAAGAATCTGGGCCCGTATTCATAAAGCTACTTAAGTATTACTTAATGTTATGAATAACTTTATCAATTTTCAAGCATCACCTTGAATACATAACATACTTTTTCTATCTTTTTTGTGATGTTAAATGATAGATTGTAAGTAAAATTAATAAAACATAAACTTACTATTTCACATTCTATTTGATTTCACAGGAAAATAAAAGGCTGAAATTTGACTAAATATTTCTTAACTTTAAGAAATACTTAAGTAGCTTTATGAATACGGGCCCTGTTTATTAAACACAAATTTATGGTCTGGGATAATAAAAGACAGTAGACAGTCTTACCGATTCCTTTAAAATGTCGAATCTTTTGGGATCAATTTCAAAACTCGTCAGCTTTTCCATCACTTTTCTCAACAGCACATGTTGCTTGTCATTGTATCCAGCAACATGAAGCTGAAGCAAAACAAAATGTCATTTTAAAATCTTTTTAAATCTTGCACAAAAAAATAAAAATAACAGGCAAAATTTTGACACCCTGGCTGGTGTTTTATGTCAAGATCAGTGGTTAAAAGGACTGATAAGGTAAGCTCAGGATGCAAAATGTACAATGAAACTGCTTTATTGTTGGATTAGGGTTTAATGCTGTACTTAGAGTTATTTCACTCACATGATGGCGTGACACTGAATCTGCAAGTATACTGGTTAAATGCAACAATCAGATTGTAAGCTCCTTTTGTCGAAGTGCAGCAGGGTGCTAAAAACATCCTTCCAACCACATCTTACAATGTTACACAGCAGATTTCTATGAATTCATTGATTCAATCCAACACAGATTCTACTCTTGCCCAATTGTTACTTATTCTAGGTCCTGTGTTTTAAATATAAAAAATAATAAATTGAAATTTCCTTACAAATAATCCATAGGTTGTACTGGTGAGACTGTAATGTAGTCCAGCTAACTCTGCAGCATAAGCATACTCGTTAAGAGCATCCTTTATTAATTCTACAAACAAGTAGGTTAAACTGGCATGGACTGGATCCAGGTAGGCATAGGGACTGAAAATTCAAGGAATATTTATACAAATTATAAAAGCAGCAAATCTCTCCCCCCAAAAAAACAAAAAAAATTACAAAACATATTTCAGGAGAAATTAATGACATAAATATTAAATCTAAACCAAAACTTATTTTGTGTCATTTTATGATTTGTATGATTTAATTATGAAAATGTTTAGGCAGAAACTTGAAAAATAAAATTTCAACCAATTATTTAGCAAAGCTTAATTTTCATAAGCAATTATATAAAGATCAAAACAAAGCTGACAATTGGGGGATGAGCTAATTTGTACAGTTAAACAACACTTTTTTTATTATTAATCAGATTCCAAAACAGCAGTCTTCCCATTACATTCCCAGGGCGAAAGGTTTGTTTGTTTGTTTGATTGAAGTTTAACGTCGTACTCAAGGGTATTCCACTTATATGAAGACAGATTGTCCAATTCACTCTGTACCTTGCCTCATTATGGTGGAAAACCGAGAAGAAACCTCGTAAAAACCACCCCGCGACTGCCGGAGCCACATCGTGTGACTCACTCATATACCTGATGGTCGACAGATGGCCTAGATCCAGTGAACGGTAAATTGGAGTAGGATTAGTAAGTGCACA
>JAQQZZ010139655.1:0-11176 GCA_030265115.1 Mopalia vespertina | reverse complement strand
GTCACTTACTTGTTCTGTCACAGTCACTTACTTACTTTGTCACAGTCACTTACTTGTTCTGTCACAGTCACTTACTTACTTTGTCACAGTCACTTACTTGTTCTGTCACAGTCACTTACTTGTTCTGTCAGTCATTTTCTTGTTTAGTCACAGTCACTAACTTGTTCTGTCACAGTCACTTACTTGTTCTGTCAAAGTCACTTTCTTACTTTGTCGCAGTTGCTTGTTCGCTTTGTCACAGTCACTTACCATGTTGACGAACTTGGTCGCACTTTAACGTACAATCTATACCACAGTTTTCCACTAGCATTATACATTTTGTTTGAGCCATAGCGTCTACTTGTTTTGTCACCATCTCTCACGTGCTAACGAAATTCTTTCGAAGTCATTGGTATTATTACCACTAGTAGACATGTAATCTGTATTTGTTTGGAATGATTTGTACTAATTCGTGTAAGTTAGTCGATAATTCTCAACAAGCCATACTAATCTTATATGTGCGTATAGATTTCTTACGTACAGTCCCACATACGGCAGTTAAAGTCTACTTTAACCATCGAATCTTAGCCCAAGAAAGGTAAAGAAAAACTTTCAACTGAAATGGATTTAAAACAGAATAAAAAAATTTAAAGAAAACGTTTTTAAGTAACTTACTTCATTTACCCACGTGTCGGTAGATAAACTGCATGTTATCTAAAGGCCTACGGTCCATATACGGACTTCAAGCATATCACCAGTGTTGTTTTCGTTGTTTTGACGAGGAGGGCGTTGCCAATGGATTCCAGTAGGCATATATTTCAAATAGTGCTGTACCGCAATGTTTACGTCATAAAATATTCGGGTTACATTTTAGCGACAATAGGTTAGTATTTAAGTTGGTTTTTGGATTATCTATCTCTCCAGCTGAGTTATTATGAGGGTCATTTATCAGGCTACGTGTTAGTGATAATGTTTGCTCACAGACAATCATAAACTACTCGGATAAGATAGGGATTTCGTGCGCTGACTTTGATCAGAACACCTGTAGAAATACTAAACCGTCTTCGGGTCACTGATCAAAATAAATTTGTTCACGGGTTTATCAGTGTTGATCAGTATTGGTGTCATATATGGCATCAACCAAAATATTTTTGAGAGGCTTTATAACCATAGAATCTCTAAAAAGATGCGGTATCGAGGTAATAAATAATCCAATTAATGAAGTAGACTAGTACACAACTAGTATCTATATGATGTGCAAGAAAAAAAATCATTATCGACACAACGTAGGTAGAGCATATTTGGTTCAACGCTCCGTAGAATAAACTCGGCAACCAACCGAAACATCAACCAATCTTCCCAAGAAAAGGATCTATGTTCATGAATTTATAATTTAATCATATTCTTATCCTTTGGTGGTCAAAATTTGTGGGCTTTTCTTCCTTTATTAAGATATTAATAAAAAGAAATGATACTAAGGTAAGAAATTTAAACTGAAAACTGGATATATTTACATTCCAATTGATCAAATCCGCACCATACATTTAAACTGAAAACTGGATATCTTTACATTCCAATTGATCAAATCCGCACCATACATGTCACAGAAGAAAAATAATTTATACTTTTAGAGTTCTGCTTTTGAAGACAATATTTGAATATATAAACATATACAACGAAATTTCAAAATAGTTAAACGTGAAACGGAAATACTTAAAATCTTAGAGGGTTAGATAATCTTGAGTTTGTTTAAAGCGGTTGTCTTTGTTCGTGTCAGTTAGGTTCAGGTCTCCTCAATTCCATAAAATACATTCTTAAATAGATATCAAATCAGTGTCTCGTTTGTCGAGACATAAACGAGACATTTAAGTTGCTACTTATACGCTGTGTGTAGTTATACCGCTGACGTCATTATCGAGGTACTACTTTTTTATTTCTGCAGGAAGAAGATATTTTGAGTCAACTGAGTGATAGGGCGAGACAACTTCACAATTTTGTTGTTTGTTGTTTGTTGTTTATCTCTTACTATAAAATCTTTTGGATTGAATCTCTAAAAACAATCTGTAAGCAGCACTACAACAGCAATATAATATGTCGGTAAACAAGCCGACAAGACCACTGAGAAATTATATTTCCAAGACAAGAGAAAGCTCTATTTGAGCCACTAGAAAACTCTGTTTTAAAGCGCAAGGAAATTATTTCCAAGACAACTCATGGGTAACGCTTTTTTTCAAGGTACTGGGTATCTCTTTTTCTTTTTCAAATTTTTCAAGTTATTAGATAACACTGCTTTCAATGCCCTTTGAAACTTATTTCACGGCACTGGGTAACTCATTTCAGCAAACTAGGTAACTTTATTTTCAAGGTAGTGGGAAACTCTTTTCCAAGGCCCTGGGAAACTATTCCCAAAAGAATGGGAAATAATTTACAAACCTATTTTCGAGTCCATAGGAAAACTCTGTTTTGAGCAGTACGGAATCTCCATTTTAAAGACACTGTGAAACTTGAAAGTACTGAGTTTTCAATTCACTATGGGAAACTGGTCTCAAGACAATGGTAAAACTCACTTCTCAATATACTATGAATTTATTCTCAAAACAATGGTGAAACTCAAGTCACTGGGAAACTATTTTCAAGACACATGGTAACTCTTGTTTGAAGATACCGGCTAACTCTTTTCAATGTGCTGAGTAACTATTTTTTTCAAGACACTTGGTAACTACTGGGTAACTCTTTCAAGCCTATTGGAAACTCTTTTCTAGAGACACTTGGTAGCTCTGTTTTCTCTTTTGGAAAGCCACATTATGCCCATATACGAGTTAGGTGCACGATTGGTTTTCACGCACTTTCTCGCGTTACTTGTCATGTACAGACAGTCATCCCAACGTGTTATCTTTAACGCCACGTGATGTTTTACCCAGAATAAATGATAATATAGCCAATAGTACACCTTATAACATAGTTAAAACCCAATCTATCTGAACCAAATCAACATTGAGTAATTACAAAACACTTGTACAATGAATAGGTGGAGGCAAGCAAACTTTTCTTTCTCAACAATAAAAATATACTACTTCTGTCAATCTAATTCGGGTGAGTTTTTAACGTTTGAAAATGACGCTTATAGCAGAAACCATATTATACTAGGTCTGCCTGACTAGCCATTTCCTTTGAAGTATGAATCGTACATTTCCTAATATGAAAAGAAATCAGAAGATGCCATCTTGCGTAAATTTCGATGGCAAAACGGAAGGAAAGTTGAATAAAATTAGCGATAGGCACCGAGAGATTAAGATAAGGAACCCTAAATCGAATCTTACGGTCCACGAGATTATATATCCAAGTATTATTTAAGTCCAAAAAGACCTAATCTGGTTAATGAAGTGACAGCCTTCAACGGGAAATAGAATCCGCTGTATCCGTAAAATGCAGTATAGACTGCATGGACGGATTCCTGGATCTAATTACACGGGTCTATATATACATACCCTGTCTGTTTAATCTTCTATAGCCATACCTGTAGGCCTATACACAGTTTTTGTTACCGGTTTATTTTAGTTATATAAAGGCCAATCGGAAATGTAGCAAGACGAGGCGACTTTCTTGGTATAATAGGCCGACAACCAGCCATTGTATGGACTAATTCCAGCCGTCTTACATTATAACGTTATAACATCGATATTGTCAAAGGCTTAGTGCAGACCTTTTTGTACCTGTGTCAACAGAGTCGTGATAAGAAAGTGCGACACAATATTGGCAGCTATAATAATAGTTCCATTAACGGGATATCTCAGTTCATAAAATATCAATTAACAATGGCAGGCTTGTGGGACGGATATGCACTCAGTCGTTTATAGCCATTATACACTCCTGTCAACGTTTCAATTTCAAACATGCATGGCGATCGATGTACGTTTGCCTGAATAATCATCTAGAGCTGTATGATATAGAAAGCCCATGCATTTATTACTTTTACCTTTATTCTTCGCGTATTCTTTTTGCTTTTATATCATTTACAATTCTTTTCAATATGAGTACTTTTATTTTACATCTGTTGAAAACATTTTCAAGTATGTGAAAATGAATAAAACATGTAACAAAAAGGTTGATTTTCCCTTTACGTACAAATCTTTCTCCCATTTTGGATAAAAAATATATACTTAACCTGTAGGCTATGGCAAGCCGTTTTTCACTTCTACCTTTATTCTACATATGTCCAATTAGTTTCTCTTTTATTTTACTTATGTACAATTCTTAACGATTTCACATATGTGAAAAAGAATTTCACTATGTAAAATAAACTTTTATTTTACATATGTACAAAAGAGTTTCAAAACTTCTTTTTTCACTTATGTAAAAAAACAATTTCGCATATGTAAAATAATAGTTTATTTTACATATATAGAATTCTTTTTAACATATGTAAAATTCTTTTCAACATATGTGAAATTCTTTTTCACATAAATAAAATAAATCACAAAAACCTAACTATTTCACATATGTGAAAAAGAATTCCACTTATGTAAAATTAACCTTTATTTTACATATGTACAAAAAAGTTCCACTTCTCAAAACTACTGAGAAATAATTTCTCCCCACCATAAGGGACTGTATTCAACCTTCGTTTTTGCTCTTATTTTCTTGTGTAGGATTTCAAGACGAATGCAAAGGCGATAGGAGTATATTCCACTGAAAGCACATGTTTTGCAAGTTTAGCCTCAGCAGGGCACACTCCCAAGTCAAGACAGTTGATCAGGAAATGGTCCCCCTGCAGCGAGATTACAACAACAAAGCAAAGCGCAGACTGCCAAAAGTCGAAAAGTGACTTACACTCGCATATGTTCACAGTTTAACAACAGCTGAAACACAAAACCATACTTTCTATTTTGAAAAATGCCAATTACCGTGACCAATGAAAGTGAATTTTATATCAGGCGACAGGTTTACTCTCAGTATTTTTATTGAAGTCTACATCAGTTTATTTTCCCGGTGCTTCTCGTCAGATTGTAGTTTTTGAGCAAATCTATTGCCGCCAAATCGAGGTTGTGGGGGAGAACTCTGTATTTGTTGGCTTGGATGCTTTTATTTCACATATGTGCAAAAGAGTTCCACTGGCCTTTTTATTTTACATAAGTGAAAAAGATTTCCACATATGTTGAATTTAGGTTTATTTTACATATGTAGAATTCCTTTTCACATATGTTGAATTGTTTTTCACATAGGTGAAATTCTTTTCACATATGTTGAACAAAATTCCACTTAAATGTAATTCTTTTTAACAGATAAAAAAATCAATATCACAAATATGAAAAAAAAAATCCAAAGGCCATACTATGGCAAGCCGTTGTATCACTTCTATCTTTATTCTACATTTGTTGAATTCTTTTTCACATGTGCAAAATTCTTTTTCACATATGTGAAATTCTTTTTCACATATGTAAAATTCTTTTTCACATATATTGAATTCTATTTCACATATGTGAAAAAGAATTTTACACATGGGAAAAAGAATTTCACACATATGAAAAATAATTCCGCATATGTTAAAAAGAACGCACACAGAATAAAGGTGGAAGTGATATAACGGTTAGCAATACTAGGAGTTTGTATTAATATGGATATTTATTAAAACATAATGCGATTAAGTATTTTCGTTATTTCTTGGGATAACATTTAATGCTATCTTTGGTTGGTTGGTTATTGTATTTGTAGTGTTTATATCCATATCAATTCATGATGATACGTTAAGTTTATGACATAGTGAAACAGTAGTATTAAACCTATATTACATTTTACATATGTGTGTTCGTTGTTTCTTTAAAACTATAAATTTTCAATGCATTATATGTTATTATCTTATTGGCCCTCGTTCGTTAATTTAGAATAAATCTCTCCTACTAAATCAGTCGCATGTAATAAAATGAATCTATACTCACTAGATATCAAAAGGTCTACAAGTGTCGTTGCCAAGTAAGGTCACATGTCGACGCCTTTCAGCTGCATTGTCCAGTTGACATGGAAACACGCGATGTCTTCTTCCGTCTTTTTTTTGATGTTTAATCAACTTTATAGGCCTAGACAGCAACCAATTATATTATCACGTTATGACAATCCCAGTGGACTTCTTGTTAGACAATATCGTAATCCGGGTTTAATATGAAGTTGTGTAGATATCAAGACGGTAGAATGTCCGAAACATTCAAACAATTAAATATACAGGAAACAAAAATTCACTAGTCCTATGGGCTATGGCTCGACGTATATTTAACTGCATGGTCATACACCTATTAGATGTTCGGTACAAGAACTGGGTCTATAACCACGGTAAACCCTTCTACAAAGAACCAATCAGCCGTGAGATTCCATTCTTTAGGAACAGCGCTTGTTACAATACGTACGACAAGTTCTCATTGGCTGGCCAACTCAGAGTGTTTCGATCGTTTATGTTATACTAACAGATTTACACGTAAAGTGCAAAGTATTTTGTCCTTGAAATCGATTTATGTGGGTTAATCAAGAACTGTTGAATAATAAATATTTCGTAACATAATCTCAATGTTGACTGACGTATCTGCCTAGGTCATAAAAAAAACAAATACGGCTTAAAATGCCCCAATGGGATAAGGAGTTCCCGGCTTAAATGTGTTTTGCTTACCAAACAATGGGGCGTACAAAAGAATACACGTACAAAGTAAGCTATATAATATTTATTTAGCTTTTTATGAAACTGTAAACGGTTGAGCCTTTTTGTAACAAATAAAAAGTCTCATATGAAACATATAATCACTTCACAAGTGCACATTAATGTAAGCTGAGTAGAGTCAAATACGTGAAATGTGACACGTCTTTGCAAACAAGGGCGGATTAACATTTCGATTTTCATGGCTGTGGGATTATTAAATCAAGATTAAACGTGGTTGTATTAACATTGGCGAATAAGACATATCTCCCTGTTATATGGATAAACGAGGGCCAACTAATGTATGTGTGTGTGATGGGTGTATGTGCCAATCGAAATTAAGCATATGGAATTGTGACATAACACAGCCCTCCAGCGTTATACCGCATGGTGTCTCTACGCCTGATACAATGTTGTTAGATGTTGCTACAGGGCAACGAAAATTGTATATGTTCTGTTGTCTTTTATTGCGCACTCATTGACCCCCACGCCCCATTACATCACATGATTGATTTCCTTCAAAGTGCGCCCTCTTCTGGTAATCCACAACAAACACCATTTCTTTTGTCAGCAGTTGTAACGAGTGATGTGTATGTATAAGTCGTAGCTCAGTCAATTAACGCGCTGGTCCTGCTAGGCAGCAACCCGAGTTGGAATCCCAGTGGATGCAGGCAAAATTTTCTTTCTCTACAATAAAAATAAAAATATAAATAGCCGTTGAGAGCGCATATATCGATCACAATGTGTGGTATGCATTAGTCGACTGATTGATTGGCGTTTGACCTATATATTTCTCAAGAGAAGGTGATCATAATTTATATGCATATGTATGCAACAAATTTAGCACACACAGTTATTTCTAGTTCTCTGGTTTACCTTAGAATAAGCCGGAGTCCAAAATATATATTAGACACTGAAACATGCCAACGTTTGGGGACCCGCTGATGAGTTTGGCCAAGGGCCCACAAGTAGGTTTGTTTCTTTTTTTGTTTGATTGGGGTTTAGCGTCATACTCAATGGTATTTTACTTATATGACGACGGATTGTCCACTTCACACTGTTCCTTGCCGTATTACGGTGAAAAACCGGGAGGATTTGTTTGTTTGATTGGGGGTTAAGGTCGTACTCAAGGGTATTTCACTTATATAACAACGGATTGTCCACTTCACAATGTTCCTTGCCTTATTACGGTGGAAAATTTGGAGGAAACCTGGTCAAAACCAACGATTAACGGAGCCACATCGTGTGACTCACTCATCAATACCTGATGGTCGACAGACGAACTCGATCCCATGCCAACCACTAATCCACTGGCCCCCCACAAGTAGGCAAATCCGCCCCTCAAGACGAGTTTCGCCTGAATCTGTAGGCCCCTTTTCTTTTGTTATTTTTAAATCAGCTTTGTTAAATGCTGATGTATTTACATATAGCCTCTTGTGACTGTCCTGTCTTATCTGTGTCTGCTGCCATTGAAGTTGAAGCGTGGTGTCCTTCACAAATAAAGCCGATACGCCGTCATATGAGTGAAATTACCTTCAGTACGGATAAAATTCCTTTCAATCAAACAATTGTGTAATGCGCTATTATGGGTCTATATTGAAGACATCTTTCGACATTTTAGAAGATTTTTATATATATATACCTGTATCAGAAACTGTAGTTTGTTTGTTTGATTGTACGCTCCAATATGCAGCGGCTTTTACATTTATTTACTTTAGTAAGATACAAATGTGTATAATATAAAAACCCGCTGTATTATGAGCGTAGTTTGATTGGGGTTTAACGTCGTACTTAAGGGTATTTCACTTATATGACGACGGATTGTCCATTACACACTGCTCCTTGCCTAATTACGGTGGCAAAACGGGAGGAAAACTGGTAAAAAACCGACCCCGCGATTGCCGGAGCCACATCGTATGACTCACTCATATACCTGACAGACGGACTCGATCCCGTAAACAGCACATCGAAGTAGGATTAGTAAGCGCATACGCTACCACTAAGCCACGGCCGCGGGCACGGAAACTATAGTAAATCGGGTGCTAGATTGATCCCACTGGAATAAAAGGAAATAGGCCTATATGTTCTCTCTTTTTTTGCACCTTAACCTGTTTTCAAGTTTAACTTTGGAAGTGACTTAATGGAATAAGCTCTCGTCACAGCTTTATTGTTTAGCTTCCTCTCCCGAGCTCTCTGACTAAAGGCAGTAAAATTGAAGTTATGCTGTCAGCTATGGAGGAACATTAATTTTCCAACAGAGCATTTGTATATATCACTTCACATCATGGTTGTGTTGCTGTTCACTCCTTGGAAGTACATCGTCGTCATATAAGCGAAACACCCGTAAGCACGGCGTTAAACACTAATCAATTAATCCTCACCAAAAGATGGAGTTTGTGGGGTTTTTTTCTCCAATCGGCAGGTTGTCAAAATTATCTAAAACCGAATGACCAGGGGAAATGCTCAACAATTGGTGATATCAGCTCAAACCTAATGGAACTGACATTACCGTTGGCCCTAGGCCTAGTTAATAGGAATGTAGGTTTCTGAGACAAACTGTTACAGTCCTTGCAAACGAATCACTGCTCAAAACGTTACTAAAATGATGAATATTTAAGTTTTTTCCTTATAAGAGTATGCGTTTTCACACATGCAGTTTTGATTTGTTGATGGACTGGTCCGTTTGTTTGTTCTTCTGCGATAAGGTATGTCCCAGGTTTATTCGTTGACTCGTATTGGTTGGTTGGTTGGTTGGTTGGTTGGAAGGATGGTTGGATAGTTTGTTTGTTGGTTGGATGGTTGGTTGGGTGTGATGGGTTGGTTGGTTGGTCGCATGGTTTATTGTGTTGATTGATTGATTTATGGATTGATGGATTGATGGAAAAATGTATTTGAAAGATATATATGATTGGAGTAACAGTTCAATGAAAGCTTATAAGTGCACGGTTATCATCGCGTGTCAACTGGTCCGTTACGCCCAAGTTAACAATCAGTAGGCCTAATCCTCACCAAAATTTGAAACTTTGTGTTGAATCACAGATACTTGTATCTAGCTAGTAAACATCCGTTCTCATGAGCCTACCAGTTGAAAGTCGCCGGCTTCGCCATAACCCTTACAAGCAGACTATTTTTATAAGGGTAATGGCGAAGCCGGCGACTGTCAACTGGTAGGCTCCCGAGAACGGATGGATGTTTACTAGCTAGATACAAGTATCTGTGGTTGAATCAAGCATGTTGCTTAAAGAACACGAACGCATAGAAGATGTATTCTCCGTCCCAGACTATAATGACAAACAACACCGGTGGGTGTTTCTAGCCAGCTCATAGCTACAGAGTTTAAACGTCCCAAACTGTGTAATCGTCCTACTTCGGAATTCGGCGAAAGGCTCAAATCTTCAACTAAGTAGACTTACCGGCTTAATGCAGATTTAATATCCCAATCAAATAAAATATGTATCTCTTTCATTAGGTAAACATGCATAAAAAGTGGACGTAATACAGGCCCTTCTGATAAAATTTCAAGTCTACAGACAGGTTGGGAAGGGAGAAAAATGGCAGGTTGCAACATATTTGAACCATATTTCTGTATTTTTAACAAGGCTAATGGGCGATTTCAAGTCTCGTTTGGCATATAAATTTTGTCAGAAAGTTCAGTAGGCCTATACCAAATAGTATTGAACAGTACTAATTGAACCCATTATGTGCACTCTAACTCTGTATCTCTAAATAAGGTTGGCTATGATAAGGTATGATAGACTATTAGAGATACAGAACTCTGCATCTAAGCCAGCTCCATATTAACATGTACCGGTATGCGACAGTGAATGGATTAAGAGTTTCCTCTGAGCATGGATCCCAAAGTCCAATCTGCATTGAAAAGTTATATGGAACTTAAAGTTACGAAATAACACTCTATCTCACGTGTTCTTTCATCTCAATCTCTCTCAGCTGGGTATGTCTATGTGTTTACTGTCCTACGATATTTAAATTTTTTTGACATTTCTTAATTGGAGAGAGGGTGACAGCTAGAAATTTCGCCTCAGTTTGAAGAGTGTTAAAAAACTATTTAGCTTCCAAATAAATACAGACTTATAGTTACCCACCCTCTTCAACCTGTAATTAATTCAGTCCCAGGTTTTCTGAGCGAAAACCGTTGTTTTGAAGGTTGCCGTATTTATACCGTACACAGTAAATATGGCGTTAGACTGCATTGCGATACCTGGATCTATACAGTTGATGTCTACTATCTTACTCGACTCTCGTGATGATGGCAAAATAAAGCGCCGAAATATTGAGTTCATAATGAGTTTCTCGTTCTTCGGAGTTACACTACTCTTGTACTATATTAAACTTATCAGTGGAAACCAAGGATTACTAGATGCAAATAAGTATCTTATTGAATAGTATAATACTATCTTACATGACTGAATACCCGTTTTTAAACTGGATTATAGGAAATATTGTTCGATGGGTGCAGCGGTTTTATCGAACTATCTCTCAGCTCAGGGGCGGCGGAAC
>JAQQZZ010139644.1:0-13230 GCA_030265115.1 Mopalia vespertina | reverse complement strand
GATAAATAATGTGTTATACATGTTGACAGTTGATAAATAATGTGTTATACATGTTGACAGTTGATAAATAATGTGTTTGCTCATTGACAGTTGATGGCCATGATACTATCATTCCTATATTGACGGCTCCTTCAAAGAGCTCTCTGTACAGGACTGTGGATTATTTCACCTGTGACAGATCACCAGAATCACCTGTAATTACAGATGATTGGGTCACCTTCAGCTTCCAGGTCCCCTCTTCATCAAATACACCCGAAGGTAAGTCCCACAAGTGCTTGTTTCAGGCCAGCCTCTGTGGTTCAATGACTAATGTCCGACTACTGATCCTCCTTCAATGAACTGCTCACAGATTTTAGTCCACCGGGCGGGTCTACATCAGGTACATGTAAGTGTGACCCGCTCCAGCAAAATACTGATTAAGTTGCAAATCATTGTTTTGAGTATGGAGCTCAAGGTAAAAATGCCATAACAGGTCATTATTGACATTTTAGCAAAAATTAAACTGAAACAACTATGGAAGTTTTTTAAGGTTAACTTGCTATGGAATGTGAATGTTTGTCTTTCCAAAACGATTATCGAACTATGAAGCCATAATTTTTAAAAATTGTATCTGCTACAAAGGCTGTCTTTCTCATGCTTAAATACAATGTAGCTATAACTGGGTCAGTTTTTTTTTAGATATTCTAGCATATTATATATCATTTAATATAGTAATTCAAACCTTTTTTCAAGTGTACCAATAACTCAATTGTCATTTTGTGGGATTAGTCCATATTTTGCTGTAGCGGGTCACATATGAGGAAGTTTTCCACCGTGTTTATATGGCAGAGTGAAACAATCTGGTCATATAAGTGCAATAGTTCGACGTTGTCCTTAAAAGCTATGGACACCCTAGGAGATAGGGTTACTTAAAAGGTTAATAAGCAAAATAACCATTTTGGACACCATACTTTTGATTTGCAGCTGTGGACCAAGTCTGACCAACATTTGAAAAAGTCAATTCTTTGTTAGTTTACCTTTTGGTATTTCTTTGAAAAAGAGGGCTACTGTCTTGCTATTATAAATAGAAGATGATGGATGCCCGGAAACACCTGCTAGGCATTGTCCAATATTCACCTAACTGAGATTCAGAGAAATCCTAATAAATATTAAACCTACTGTATAGACATCATTAATAAAAAATAGATGCAAAAACTGTAAGATTATCTTCAATCGAAGATGTTTTAAACTTTTCAGTACCAGCCGTTGTGTTAGCAGAGGTCAGCGGAGTCTCAGTTTGTCTTGACCCGAAAATCTACCAATGGCTGCTTTACAATCCACGTGTCAGGCCAGATATGCGAGGCAATACATCACGAGATAAACCTAAGGTATACGTGGATGTGGCGTTAGCTAATGCTGTTTCTCCTTTGAACCAGTCACAGTGTAAGTCTAGTTTTATTTTAAACTTAAGTTACAGCTCATGTTTTGGCTAATCTACTCAGTCTAGACTATTTCAAGTTTTTACTCCTCGCCAAATAATTAGCCTAGGGGTATTGTTGTCATGTCTGTCTGTCTGCACCTCTGTTTTGTCATTAACAATATAGCTGGAGAAGGAAACTTCTCGAATCCACAAATTAGGGATAATGATGCACTGCTATGAGATTGTGAACCCTATTCAAATATTACACATACATACTGTAATAAGAAGATATTGCAGTGTAATTGCTTCATGTTAACCAATCAAAATAAGGGAGCTTAATATGTATCGGTCAAATGAACCGTTGCAACATGCTGAAAATTAGTTGGAGCACAATTCCATCCTTTATTACCCTTCCAAACTGATTATTGATTTTTTTTAGCTATATTCTTTGTTGTCATTGCTGTTTGTACTGACATATTAAATAAATACAGTGTGAGTTGGTCATAGAAACAGGCCAATTTATGTGTTAACACGTTTTCGTCATAAAGTCCACATGCATATAGGGCAGATAGCCGTGGTTAGTGTGTCTGCCTGCTAATCCTTGTTCAATGTACTGCTCACAGGTTCTAGTCTCTTAGTCAGCTGCAGCCCTCTGGCTAAGGGCAGTTTGTTTGAAGAGTGGCAATGCTGTCTTTACTTAGCACTGGAGGAAAATTAACTTTCCAACATTATTGAAATGCTTCACATCTTGATTGTGCTAGGGTCAATTAATGTTGGAATTCACCGCCCTCATATAAGCGAAATACCCTTAAGCATGGCGTAAAACACCAATCTATCAATCAATCTATAAAGTCAGCCATAGGTATACATGTATGTGGGAGTCACCTCCTGTCTCCAGCATTTGCAGAAATGTTTTTACCAGGTTTCATCTCAGTTTTCCATAGTATTTCAGAAAAACAGAGTGAGAAGCATACAATCTGTTGTTTTATGAGTGCAATATGGTACCATATTCTACCATATTTAAATAAGGCAGCATTAGAAACTGACAATCCTTTTCCAGGCCGAGAAAAATAAAATAATAATTTTTTACTACGATTGGCCGCTCATACAAGCAAATGAAAAGTGAAAAAAGTACTTTATGTGTTGTTGAGATGGGAAAAATCATTTAAGATGGCTAGGGAGAACCTCGATCAACAACATTTCATTTGTACTTAGTTTAGGACAAGTAGATAAAAAAATATTAACTTTAAGGTCCTGCTAAACCATAACCTAAAAAATGTCTGCTCATAGTTTGCATCCATTGTTTCAACTTACAGTATCCGCTCACTCGGAAAGCTCTGTTAAAGATCGCTCAGATTCTTACAAGACACCTACTAATACCCAGTCACCAACAAAAGGTCAACCTCAGCCTACCACATCAAGCCCAGCAGTATTAGTCTCCACGCCTGGAAAGTCTGGTGGAAAACAAGAGTCAGAGGGTGATCTACATGGAAAAGACCAGAACAAGGAGAGTTTTGAGAATTTCTGGGGCAGAAAATGTGCAGATGTCTTCCCATTGGTCAGAATTTTACAAGTACAAGTAAGACTTTTATTGCTTTATGTATAAAATGGAAGAAACAAATAGGCTAAGATAATTTATGTGAAAGCAAAATTGCCTATGGTTTTTAATGTCATATCCAGTATAAATGTACAAGCCTGGCTGATTTTAAATAAAAAGAGGATATTACACTGTGACAGTGAATTTTGAATAGCATTAATGTTGCTTGAGTGAGTGGTAAAAGACATAACTCACGAGATGTGAAGCATCGAGTGGGTTATCCTTTCAAGCATTCACGAGAGCAATATTACGGCATTCAAACTGCACCGTCTAATATTCTTTTTATTATTTCTATCAACAAGAAATTCCTAAATCAGAGCTGTTTTACTAAATTTTCTACAACAACTTCAAACCCAGCATGATCATAGCAGAATGACGTTATTGTAAAGGTGGCATGAAATAGAAGGACATTATTCGAAAAGTGACGATAAATGACGTAGCATTTGTTTTGCGTGGTGAAATGACACCCTTTCATAATGTAACGTCATAATAGAAATAAAGGGTTTTGATGCAGAAATATTCTAAGTAAATAACCAAAATTGTTATTTAACGGCAGTGAAATATCACTTTTATGTGGTAGTAAATCCTGGTATTTCACCGATGTATAAATAATCAATTATAATTACCCATCACAGATGAAATGTGTGTTCTCAATCTTTTAAAAATAATCAAATGAACATATGAATTTTTGTAATTCTGAATAAGAATATATTTGTTGATTCATCCAAGATCTGAAGAAAATGTATGTAACATATCATAATCAATTGTCTCAATACAAAAAAGTCATTCAGCTATGGGTCAAAACTGTCTTCTCTAATTGTCGCAATCTGGGTTTGCCAGGGGAAATTATTATCTTTTATTTTTTATCCTTTATATTTGGAAATCAGAATTAAGAACGTTTTTTTATTTATCATATAATCGAAATACAATAAGGAGGTTTTGAGTTACGATGTTACGAGTCATGTCCCTTTGCGAAATGACGTTGCCACTTTATGGCATTGTAGGGCAGGCTGCCTATACTTTAACATTGTGGGTTGTTGATTTTCAAGAAAATATAGCTTTAAAAATGTAACTTTTGCCAATAATAATATTTTAAGCTATGGGAAAAGGAAATTCATATGGATTTATTAACGTTTACCTCTTAATTGCAATATTCCCTATACCGCCCATGTTAACAATCGTAGATAAGCCCTCCTTTGCCGTAAACCGATAATGTTATTTTGCAAAGGGACATCACTCTGTTGTCGTAACGTCATAACTGGAAAGCCCCGTATTGAATGAGCACAGTGTTAAACATATATCATTCAATCTGTCTAGTTTCTTATATAACATATATCTGTCAGTAGAAAATAGATCTGTGTTTTTCTACCATTTTAATATTGGAAACAGGAAACCGTTCGATTCAATCTAGCATGTGACCTTTGCATTGTTTTATGGCTGCTGGCATCTGATTTGAGTAAATATCTGTCCGAAAAGTAGTTTAATTCCACGATATGGTTTAAAAGACTTAATTTTGTTGATGTGCCACTACTGTAGGTCAGTATACATCGTGTAATGTCACAGGTGGTTGGAGGGAGCTTCATGTTGCCCTAGTGCTCTCAGAGCTAAAGGGAAACAGGAAGCCGATCTGTTTGTGGTGTCTGTATTGTATCCTGTTATTGTCCTGTATTTGTTCTGTCTCGTCTTTGTTTGTTGCCAGTGGTGTCAAGGGTGGTTTCCGTCACCCATTGAGCTGGCACGTCGTCATATAAGTGAAATACCCTTGAGTATGCATAAACCCCAATCAAACAAACAAACAAATCCATACAACTTTAAACAGATCAACAAATCAAGGATTCAGTTATTTCTTTGCAGGGATGTATTTAACAAATATTTTGAAAACAGAGGAAGGAAATCCGGATTTTCTTCCGAATCGTCCAGACGGTCTCATCAACTTCAGCAAGCGAAGGAAAGTGGCTGAAATAACTGGAGAAATTCAACAATATCAGAACCAACCCTACTGTCTTAAACTGGAGCCTGAAATAAGGGTAGGCATTAACCGGGGGGGGTTGGGTTGACATTTGACCTTTGAAACTCATGTTGGACTACTGATCCCCCTTGGATATACCAATCACAAGTTCGAGTGGTTCACTATAAAGCAAGAAACAGAAGTTTGAGAAAGTTGTGTAGATTGCATCATCGATTCTGTAGATAATCATTAATATTTATTTTATTTTTTGTTGTTGTACATCAGTGATGGCTTTTTGCCTTAGTTAGATTGCCATTACATTATTTCTGGCCAAAGTTGATAAAAATGTTTCTGTAGATGTTTGACAACTGATTCGTCTACAATGCTGAATGTTGCGTGAATTATATTCCAGTTTGTGTACTTTATTGGTCAGAAAAAATATTCACAATCCGACTCAAAATGCAAGACTTATGAGGTTCCAAACTTAATAAAACTTTAAAACATAAAGTTGCAATTTTAATTATATTTTAATAACATGTAGTTTTCTCCACTTATCTGAAATCGATGTCAACATATTTGATGTCATAATGTACTACTGGGTACCAAAACATTTTCTGGTCGCCAAAATAGTGTAGCAGATCGCTTTGTAATTTATACTGTAGGATACTATTATGAAGACAAGAAAATTATGCCATTTTTTAAAACAGTTAAAAAGTTGTTAAATAGCATCAAAATGTTATGCAGCTCAATATTGTTTACTTGTTACAAATGTCAGTGCAGGATGGATCAACAAAAATATTTTTCTTTAATTGTTTTTTTCTTTTTCTTTTCTTTTCTTCTCATTGATGAATTACGTTATAAGGTTAATATTTTAGAAGCTATATGATCTTGAACGTAGCAACTTTATAACCTTGTAACCAACTTGAATTGTATAACATCTAGTCACTTCTTGTTATCTTACCTTTCAGTCTCATAAGGGGGAAGACAGAAACCCACTTTTAGATTTTTATTCCTGCCACAATTGTTTGTGTGGTATTATCATTTCCTAAAGCTAATAAAAATAATACTATCAGATATCAGCAAAAAATAAAATTACTCTAAAATATAGTAACATACTCTGTATTGTCATCTTTTGACCATAATAAACCCCCTCAAATTGTAACTTATGTTCATACCTGGTATATACTTTACAGGCCTACCTAGAGAGTTTAAACCCAATGGAGCAGATGCCTGAGAAAGAGTTTAACGACTATCTCTATAAGTCGTCTTTGGAGATTGAGCCACGAGGAGTGAAACAACCCCCTAAATATGTGAGTATTGCCAGTAACTTAAAATATAATAGACCTCTGTTAAATATAAAAATAGATTATTATCAGAATGAAATAATAATCACTAGCATGAATTCATTTCCTTCTATAGGTAACCAAACTTCTCAATATAGTGCGGATGGTTGGAGGGAGCTTCATGTTGCCCTGGTGCTCTCAGAGCTAAGGGGGAACAGGAAGCCGATCTGTTTTGCATCCTGTTATTGTCTTGTATTTGTCCCATCTTGTCTTTGTTTGTTGCCAGTGGTGTCGAGGGTGGTTTCTTTCGCCCATTAGGCTGGCACGTTGTCATGTAAGTGAAATACCCTTGAATACAACGTTAAACCCCAATCAAACAAACAAACAAACCTCAATAAAGTGAAAACCCCCTAAAAGCTGTCACTATTCTAAAACTTGAAACTGTTACTCATAGCTTAAAAGTTTTTTTTGTCCCTCCCCATTCAATTTAGTGGTGAACCCAAATAATTTAATTTCATTATATGGACTTCATTATGCTGCTTAAACAAGCTGTCTGTCATTTGTTTATAAGGCTCGAACCAGAGAATACAGTCTGGAGTCTCCGGGGATCAGACCTTCACCAATTCGACACAAAACTGTCAGAGACCATCATCACCAGGTGTCTGAATCAAAGTCATTCAATTATCAGCGAATAAGTGAGGAAGATTCGGACCCTTCCTCTAGTCGGGATGCCACGCCCACCACACCTCTCACACCTACGGAATCCAGCTCCAGTGTTTTTAGTAATGCAATTCTTTCTCCAGGTAAAGAATGTGAATAGAGAATACATTTTTTTAAAATATTAACATCCTTTTGCCCTGGTGCTCTTGATGCTTCAGGGCAACATGGCGCCAATCTGTTTGTGATGTTTTTGTATTGCATTCTGTTTTTTGCCTTGTCTTGTCTTTGTTTGTTGCCAGTTGTTTTGAGGGTGATTTCCTTCACCCATTGAGCTGGCACGCTGTCCTATAAGGAAAATTCCCATGAGTATGACTTTGTAAGGAACTTGTACAAAGTTTGTTCACTCCTGTTATTTGTTGATTTTAACAAATTCAAGTATTTCTTAGTTTTGGGGTCTATGTTAGGATCATTGTAAAACCCATATCAGTCACAATGGTGAGTGCAAAGTTGTCATACAAGTAAGATAGTCTTTAGTGTGATTTTGAGAACCCAAGCCATAGCTAATTATCGGCCTATCCATCCTGTAAGATATATCGTGAATTTTTAGTTCTGGGTAAGGGTCAATACTAGTAAACTAACCCTTATACTAACTCTAAAGCCCATCACAAAACCTAACCCTAACAATAACCCTAAAGCTGATGCTGAAATTGACGTCATATCTTACATGACGGACTGACCAAATTATCATGAAATTGTTTCTCTATTTCAGGTCCAACGTCATCACAGACACACCTGTTGGATTCCACATTATCTCCAGAAGGCACTGAGGTGCACCATTGGACAAATTTGGACCCGCCATTGGAACCTCTGAAACCACCACCAAGAATTCCACAGGTGGGACAGCCGACTGCACCCCCACGACCCAGACGTCAAAAAGAGGCCTCCCTTCCTGAGAGCTCAAGTTGTTCTCCTCGTATTCCCCCTCGTGATCATGTGGACATGCCGCCCCCAGTACCCCCTCGTAAAGACTCTATCCCTGGGACTCTGCCCCGGGCACACAGTGTTTCTGTACCATTGAGACAGATGCCCACTTTATACAGTGCTACACTCCCACGGAGAAACTCTGAACGCGACACTCCCATGGCCCCAATGTTAAACGGTGAAAATTGTGCAATCCCGGAGTTGCCACCAAAGACTGTTCAATCCCATTGTATTCCAGAATTGCCTCCTAAAACGTACAAGCATCATCAACACTCAAGAAAGCAAAGCAGCTAAAAGTGGCTATGTGTGAAGAGTTTTGAACATTCACCCTAGTGATAGTGAAACTCTTCAAGAACAGATAACTCTGTGCTCTGTGGATAACCATATGTGATCAGACTCCCAAAAACATGTTGTAAATAGCCTATTATTGTAAATGGTTTGTATGTCTATTAGAATAAACTGTCTGTGTACATTGAATCATGCAATATAAAGATGATGTAGATACCTAGTGCAGCTGGCTCCCTGACTTTGTGAAGATAGTGTGGAGGGAGCTTTAGTCATTCTGTCTGGGTTCCATCGTCTCAGATCCGTCATCTCGTGTTGGTGTTATTTCCCAGGATTGGCTTTAAAACACCTCCTTTCTCCTTGGCATCACTCACGTGTTCTAGGACTAATGTTAAACCTGGACCAATGGCCCACCTTACACAGCCTATACTATGTGATGATCAGTCCCAACCTCATGCTTCCTTATTTTGTTTTCTGTTCCAATAGCCTCAAATTAATGAAATGCTCGAGTCACTATTTTTCTTTCTTTATGGGTTTTGTTTTCTACAAAACATTCATCATCTCAACTGGAGTTATCCGCGTATGTATAATCTTAACCTATCTGAAGTCAAAGTTTATTTGTTATTTAATCAGTTAACTCGGACTGTTAACAAACCATAGCTGGCTTTATACTGTTTTGTCTAAATCCATCCAACTTTATAGGCACATGCATAATGTCCCCTTAAACTTGTTTGTTGAGATTAAATCCATATGATTGCCACAAAACAAGTTTAATGTCATTAAGGTGCTTACCATAACATGGAGGCAGATTTATCTTAGAACCTTGTAGTAAATATCAACAGGAAAATAGAGATTCATTGCCTCTAAGAAATATGGGACAATTCAACATTGTGGCATTTGCTCAGAGACAATAATCCCCCAAATTATCTTGCCCCATTAACCATTCAATTTCTGCTTCTATAAAAATGTGCAAATCTAGGGCTCCAATTTTATAGGCCTTGTATTTGTGCAGTTTTGGCTCAACGATATATACTACATATTAAAATCCCAAAAGAACTAATTTTATGAACCTAGATGTAACTTTGGTGTAACAGTGTTTCAAACGTTTGTTTTCTTTTTTTAGCTACTTTCACAGATCTGAAAGCTGAATACTTGTCAAGTTTGTGAGCCACGTTGTATTGCAGAGAATAATACTAATTAAGACTTATAACTTTCTTAATAAGTAAACTAGGAGCTACATGTACTTGATGTCTGGCTATATTTATTGCTGAAATACTGTTTCTATGAAAGCAGTGAGCTTGCGAGAGAATTCTTAATATAACACAGAATTTTAAAAAAGTGAAAAAGAACAATCAGTTCGAAGGCTATAATTGGCAGAAACAACAAACAAAATTGGACCCCATCCCAACTGATCATTCAGTCATTCCAAACTTTAAACAGCAGTCCATTGACGGGCTGTTGAGGAGAACTTACTGAATAGGGTCTTCCCAAAACAAAGTCATTTTATGACGATCGATTTATAGGTTTCTGAAATTGTTTGAAAAGGTTGTCTAAAACAGAATTTTAAAAAGTGTCAATCCATACATTAAATTGGGTTGGTATTATAACATAATTTAGCACTGTTCTTCATAACTGTACATTTATCAGCAGAGCAGTGACAAATTCACATGATAGGTTATCTGGAAAATTACCAATTTTTAGGTTTTGGTACAACACAGGCCTGATCCCTTGATAAGATAAGCTGTATAACTAATCAGAAGATACACACAGCATTAATCTAAACTCGATTGACTGTCAATACATTAGAGTCTTCAATGACAGAATGATCTGCTACAAAGAGTCAAAGTCTCAATGAAAGAGAAAATGATCTGATCCTCTATTTTAAACTGACAAATGTCTGAAGAATAGCTTCATATAAAGACATCTTTCTTGTAGTGAACTACAATTTTGATAGCATGGTATGAGGCTGGCACATAACCAAAGCTGCAAGTACCCCAAATCTTGTATAATTTAGTGATGGTGAGAGGTTATTATCTATGTTAGAAACCATGAACAAATTTGATAAGTTATTCATCACAGCCTTTTCAACTGTGTACATGTGTTTAAGTTTATATTCAGGCCTTATTTGAGGATTTTCCATGAATATTTACAACAGAATCCTGAAGTATGTTTTTAGTACAAAAATCCAGATCCTAACCTTTCTTGTTCAATTCACTACGTACAAGTGTATAGTTGGAAGAAAGGGCAGAATCACTAACGTGACTTATAAGTAAATATTGTTTTTTGAAGAAAAATTAAGCCAACAATCTAGCCAATCAGGTCTATAAAAAGATAATGTCACTGGCCTGGTTTCTAAACAATTTTTATTCCGTTTTGATTGTAATATTCTTTTTAAAAGTATTGTTTTGGATTTAATTTTTATTGATGGAGGTATTCTTTGATGCTGTAAAAATGTATGGTCCAAGCAATGATAACTAATTTCTGAGTATGTAACTTAAAACTTTTTACATACTTTTCGGTTTGTGTTAAAAGATTCCAAAAATGCCACGTCTAATTGTAATAACTTTCTTGATTTTGTTTATACCTAATATATTACATTTTAACCATTTTCTTGGTAATGTTAATATATGTATCGATTTAAAGTGAAAATCATCGTTAAATTCAAAAATTATAGTCATCACTACTAACTGTACAAAGGTGGTATCAAGGCTCTTGCTAAAGGTTCATACCTGGTTCATATCCAAAGAATTTTACTACAAATACTTTCAAAGTTATTTTATTTATTTTTATCTGCAAACATCTGCCTAGTAAATTGAAATTATCTGCCAGAGTTTTAAAAGCTGTTGGTAATATAGTTTAATCACTCCAGATTAAACTGCCGTTTGTTAGGACAAGAGCAAGCAAATCTTCATTGGGTAAGATCATACTTTTTGATAATGGTATATGTACCACCAATGGTATACTGTTATACTGTGTTGAGTTTGCCTTGAAACAAGCTTATATCTTTAACAGCTAGCTGTGTTTATCCTGTACAAGAGACTGGGGTGTACATCTGTAACATGCTATAAAATGTCTGTACACATTGGGAAATACACCAATAGAAACCTGACGAGGTCAACCTGGATCTTTAGTTTATGTTAATTACTTTGTTTTCAGCGTTCATGAATTTATGGAATATCAAGTTCGTTTATAACTATCGAAGCGGCAAATATATATAACGTTTCTGAAATATAAAGACAGAATGCTCATTTCAGGCATTACAAAACAGAGGAATGGAACCCTTTTTTTGGTAGGTCAAAAAAAGGGGTAACATATAATGCATTTTATAATGGAGTGTATACTTCAGGGTAAAAAGGGCCTACATTCATGAGATATTTGCTTCATATCTCCACGTGTGTTACAGCTTTCCCTCGCTTTGATTGTCAATTTCTGTCCATTGATGTAATGAAACGCTACAACTCAATCTAGAGTCTTCGACTGTACTGCGCACATCAACTTGGAAGTCAAATGTCGCCAGTATGACATGCATTATTTTTCAAGTCCACTGAGAAGGTTGTCCGCGTTGTGCAGAGATTCACAGTTTCCATCGGTTTTGGGTTTAGAACACAATGTACTCGAAATTTGCGGCGGGTGGTTGGAGGGACCTTCATGTTGCCCTGGTGCTCTCAGAGCTAAAGGGAAACCGGAAGCTGATCTGTTTGTGGTGTCTATATTGCGTCCTGTTTTTGTCCTGTATTTGTCCCGTCTTGTCTTTGTTTGTTGCCAGTATGTCGAGGGTGGTTTCCTTCATCCATTGGGCTGGCACGTTGTCATATAAGTGAAATACCCTTGAGTACGACGTAAAACCCCAATCAAACAAACAAACTAACTTTGGTTAACTGAATCGAAAAAAAATAATCGAGAATCGAACCGAGTCAAAGAAAGTTGCAATCATGACAGCCCTACTGTCTTGTCTGTTTACTGTTCTTTTCTAGCACATTCCGCTCCCATTTGCGATAAATTTTATCAATTTTACAGCACAGAAAGTGTACAATCTATATATTATATTTTGAATAAATGAAGAGAGAAAAATTTGCTTGCCTCCTATATATTATATAATATACATGTATATTATAATTTCCATGCCAAATTGGCAATGGCAATCTTGAAGGAATTGAACAGGTAATAAATTTTGTTTCATATTCCAGTTACCTGTGAGAGCTATGGTGTAAGAGTAACAGAATGGAAGAAGCCTCAAACTTGAGTTCATTTGACCTGTATACAGATTTGATAGAGGACCATGTCAAGCAAAAAGAATATTCTTTTGATGAGGTATGGTGGTAGAAATACTATGTCCTTCATAATAATTCAAGTGGGAAGTTGGGAAGGAGCTTCTAGTTGGACTAATTTGGTTGAAAAATGCATCACCCTTTCAAATCCTTGAAAGTGCTTGAAAAACTAGCTTTTTAACATTTTAAGGTGCTTGATTTTTTTAATTGCTGAGCGCGGGAACTGGCAAGATGCTATACCGGTTTGCAAGCGAAGACAACAGTGCTGTTCAACGAAAATTACTTGCTTTCACTCTTTGATATTTCCATTTTGCAGCTGCTTTCAGAAATAATGTATATTTTAAAGACTATCTTTAATACCGTATAAAGTATTATTATAACTCCAAGAAAGTGTATTTGGGTCAAAATGTTGGACTAGAAAAACCTTGTATTCGCAGATATATAAAATGGCTGCTGATTGAAGGAAAAGAAGGCGATCAGGACTCTTTTGGTGTCTCAAACCGCAACGGCAGTTTTTCAATCACCCCCTTGTCAACCATGTAAATGCATCAAAGAGATGTAACATGTTAATGCTTTAGTTTCATTCACAATTCAGAAAATATTTCGATTATGTTTTTAGACCGCAAAAATCAAAAAGCAAGCAAATAATATATTTTAATATTTTTGGTGATTGGAGATGTGACTTAATGGATTCAATTATACTTTTTTTTTTTCCACCTAACTGACATTAAACAACCCTGATAATTAGCCTCGGCATTCGGCAATTGCCGAGGAAATTGCTGAGGAAAAATAAAATTATCCTCGGCAAA